>CALYDF020005164.1:0-14657 GCA_944474145.2 Dicrocoelium dendriticum | reverse complement strand
ATAGCATACTGCAGCAATGTAACGCAACGCTCATAATGTTCTAATCTTCGCATGCACTAATTTATGGAGTCTAGTGACGTATGTATGCTCTTCATCATGCTTCTGGTTATCGTCAAATATTCGGTCACTACATTTCTTCGGTTTGTCAACAACCACTTGATAAATTACTCCTAATATTCGCTCCCGCTAAGCGGTTTTGTTTAAAACGTGGGCATCCTAATCACTATTTGTTTTTATTGCAGGTCACCAAGCACTCCGCAAGCATCAAGGAATTTGGGGTACGGAACAACATTGAATAAAAAACGACAAGAATATTACAAATATAATCACATGGTGATTGGCGAAAATATATATTTTAATTATTGATGCCAAAACTGCCTGTCAGCTAGTAGCTTTCCAGCTACCCCAGTATGCCCTTTCAGAAAATATCTGGTTTCGTCGTGGAGCATATTTGTAAACTATTTACAGTTAAAGCTCCATCGGCCTGTTCATCTTTTAACTTTATGCTAATTAGTCGCCTACAAAACGCGCCAATATATACTTTACGATACCTCTGATCCTGCCCGCGAAGTACTTTATGGTCTATCAGGAGCAGAACTGAAAAAAGTAGTATTTTTCAGTTTCCTTTTTGGGTAAGAAAAAACGCAATTTGATATCCAGGTTTATCTGTAAAGCATGTTCAATGACAGAAGCTGTAAACAGGAAAAACAGCTTTCTTTGGGTCCGATTCATTGATAAAGAGAACATTATTTCAAGTATTTTTCCGTAGCCATGCACGCTGCAAAATTTGTTTTGTACCAACGAAGTGCAAAGTGCTGTTGCATGGCTGGTCCGACACATATCCGTTACTGACTGTTTCTGTACAACCAACAGTAGTGATGCGTCGTTTCGCTTATATTGTTAGCTGGGCCATGTAAGATGGTGACATCATTGCGCAATTTAATATGCATATCAGCAAGGCCCTTGTGGTTCCCCAACACTCAACCATCTATGGAGATGACGGGATATCAGTTTGTCGGTGATAGGTAAGTTGTATGACACAGTGACAATGCTTGCTGTCAACCCTATTCTACGCTACTGCATGCCTCTCTAGTATGCACTGATGATGTTTTCTCGATTAGTGACGAAACGTTTGCAACAAAGTTGGCAAGGTCAGCGAACAGTTCAACCACTATCTGAACAACCTAATCTACCAGTATTCCATTCTACACAAACTTTCTTCAGAAACATGTAGCAATGCGCATCTAGTATTTTCATGATGCACACAAACCGCGAAGCAAACTTTAAACCAACACACATGGGCGAAGGTTGTGACAGTTTTAACATTCGAAGTATCAAAATGACTGCCTATCGACTGGATCGAAGTCGTGTACTTAAAAGCCCGGATCGCATGCTGAAGACGTAATCTAAAGCTTCAGTGACTAACGAGGCTCTTTAACGTTGATATATATATTCTTACACATTTACTACTTTATCCAGCACCCAATCTTTTATTAGTCGGACACCCAACACTCGTTTAAATGGTCCTTAGTTGCACTGATATCGAATGTTTTGCCGCGGAGCACATAATTTTTAATTCCAGTCTGTCGCCAGCTTAAAGTTTTGCATAGCCTCATCTACAAAAACGTAACGCAATCAAAATATTGCTAAAATCAACCATTATACACGCAAGCGTAGCTGCAGATTTACGTGAAAAGTGGGAAGGAGCGTAATTGGCGGTAAATTTCTTGCAGTTAATAGTTAGGGAAATATGAAGCCGGACCCATATAGCTCATCAAATGTAGTTCGGCGTAACAAGATAAAGCTAGATCTGGAAGTCCCACATGCAGAGCTGGAGGCATTGCAATGTGAAAAATCTGTTGTTTTATCCTGCTCTGTGAAATCTTTGCTTTAATTCTTAGTAGACGTTGACAATGGTTATTTTGATTCCTTGTTCCCAAATGACCTGCCCCTGACTTCTTGGGCTTTACAACAAGCAAGCAATTAAAATGCACATAATAAAATGTTTATCCAGGCTATGCGAGGCACGCTATTGGAGGTTTGCTCACGGAGGTGCAGCAACGTACATTATAGGAAAAATATACTGGTCAGAAATAATGGAATATCATGATAAGTGTAACCACATACAAGTGGAATTCTACACCCTTGGTACATTGTGCGACATTTGGATAATGACGTTCTCAGCTAAATTCTAACGTAATGAAGCGTGGATGTTCGATTCCCACTTGATCAATTAGAATCAACGATAAACCACTATTCTTAAAGCTGCTAAGGTTCGACTTCGGAAGCAGGTGTACATACACGTTTGATCTTTCCGAGCAAGATGAATGCCAAACGGATATTGCCAGCTAAGATACTGCATAAGATCCATATAATGTCTACCAGCGTTGAACAAAACTACATCCTAACTCGTCCCATTTTTCAATATTGCTGTATCACGTATGGAAGCACGTAGTATCATAGTACATTATCCCTGGCAATTAACAGAGGTCATTTACCCAAACTCAGAGAGATCGAGATTCCAATAAGTACATTTCAGAGCCCAACCCACAATTCCATCCAACACCGCTTTGGTTACGAATATTGAGACACAGCCCGCATCTGCACAGTTTGATTCATCAAAACGCCCACTGTTAATTTGTTGCTTTAGGACTACGTTGCAGTTCGACACGGGGGATGCGCTATAAGTACATTACCTTAAGTGTACGGAGGTGCAGGTCAAATCGGAAGTTCAAATTCTTCCTTATGAGATATGCTGGCATGTGGAATAACCTTACCGTCACAATCAGCTACTTTATGAGGGCAGCGCCATTTTGCGTTAGGCTCGCAATTACCTGGGTTTAAATCGATTATCACCCTGTAATTATGGGAGACTTCATTTGACTACTGGTTACAAGAATGGCCAGAAAACATCTGATGGGTAGCACAGCAATTTCATTCAGTTTGTTACCCAAATTGTGCTGTTACTATCGCCTAATCAAATTAGTGCACACTGCGTTGAACACATCTGCAAATAAACACGTACTCTAGAAACATCGAAAACAAAAATATTACATAACTTTTTAGCACGTATGCAAAAACCTGACATTTTCTGTAACAATTATTCTGTGGTAAATATGGACATCGTTTTGCTCTTGAAGGGCCATAAGCCGCTTTTCCGATAATCAACATATTTATAGCAAAAGGATTGTAATTCCGAAAGACGGGGTGCGCGTCAAAAATTAGTACATAATAAATTTTAAATGGTTTTACTTATGATAGGAGAGTTCACTCGGTGACTGCAGACTAATTTCGAACATGCGCTACAGATCTGCAGTTAGCAACTATGTTGATAAACGTAGATAACATAGGCCTCAACTTATGGCTGTATCAGTTATGCTACTGCCACATTCCGGGAGGTGAATTCCAGTCATTGAATCTTCTCTTGTTGTCCATCGAATATAATCAATACTATTAATTGGAACAGGGCAAGTTTAGGTTCTTCTGTCTACTACCAACCGTCAAAACAATATAAAAGATTAGAAAACTAATGAGGTTGCGATAGGTTACATTAAGGTAACGCCAGATAAAAGTAAGCTATTGAAGAATCCTCAGCTTTCCCATCTATATGAAAAAATATTGAATGATAACCCTCAGAATGATAGAAAATAAATTGCTTGAATATTCTGACCGATGTCGAGGAGTGTGTGTATGCGTGCAGTCATGGTGGCGCCAAGTAGATATTATAATATTAATGCTTCGCAGTAATATGCAAGGTCAATCAGAAAAATTCAATGTGTCCGATGATATATTTGGCGATAGCACATTGCTGGCTAGCCGAACAACCTCCTTGTGGTGCCAACTGCGTGGTTCGGGTAAATCCCATTCCAGCAAAACTTTCAGCTGCAGTGTTCCTAGCAAGCTTTCTCCCTATAAAAATCCACAAGTATCCGTTTAACATCACTGTGAATTTGCGGATGTGACTGGCCGCTAAATAAAGTCACTGCATGTTCCCTTTTCCGGAGGATCATTCACACATCACGAGCATCATTCGATTCAAAGCGCTCCATTTATTCCCCCGTTTGATGGCGAACACGATGAACAAAAGCACACACAGTCACATTTACCTACTCATACAACATGTCTCATACCAAATACACAGTTAATCATAGTTTTACATCTCAACACACAAGAATTCCTATGCTATTGGTCAAAAGTTACTAAGTTGTGCAATCGCCGATCATACATGTCTGTAATACCTTGATCACGCCCTTGATGGTGTGCCTTGCAGTGACGAGATTAATCTCTTTAGTTATATATTGTCAAATGTGTATCGTTGCATTTCGACCAATTTGGAGCGTTGATCCTTTAAGATGGACGGCCGGTTGTTAAGATCATTAAGTTTCTATGGACCATATTTTGCAGGTCTCAAGAAAGGCTTGCATAGAAGAAGCAGGGAGACAAGAGCATTTGATGATACGGAAGAGGGCTTACAAGTCAGAATGATTTAGTAGTCAGCCAAACATGTGGATTGTGTCATATGTATTGTCAACTGCTGTTCCATGTGGCTTTAGTTAGTACGGACTGTCACGGACAATGATAAAGGTAGTGAATATGGCAACCTAAAAACTTAAGGAGGAAACTCCATTGGCAATAAGAAAATAAAGCTAGTGAAGTGAAGTATAGCTAGTGAACGTGGATGAGGTGGCTTATTATTACAATAACTGTATTCTAAACAGCAGTGTCTTAGCAGAAGCATCACGCCTAGAAGTCAGGATCAGAATCACCACATGACAGAATAAATGTCATCGGCGCAACTGTGAAGTTCGAGTAACCTGCGGTTCAGTTCTCAGCTGCAGATTATATCGACAGGCTAAACTAATACTTAGATCTCCATGATTTAAAATTAGAGACTATCTGGACTTAGTTCCCTTATTTCATCTTCTGACTAACATACCCAAATGTTTTAGAAATAAGGTTCAGGTTAAGAAATGGGCTTATGGTAGGGCAGAATGTTGCGGCCATATCAATGCGCTTTCCATTTGGCAGTCTACATCATGCAAATTGATAGGCGAAAAAGCAAATGAAGCGTATTCTTGTAATAGCTTTTAGCAGGATTTATCAAATGGCTACAAGTCTGTAATGACTAGCACTCATCCGCATTCTGCCGAACAAGAAGCTCCGTAATAAAAATGGAACTGTGCATTAGATGGAAAAACTTGTGTTTTATGCTCAACTGTGAGGAAAATGTTGGTTTGGTTTAATCACTTTACATCGACCACGATAAGTGACTCAAGTTGCCACTAATAGATAAACATTTCAATCCCTGATGTGCTATTCTCACAAGTTTCCTAAACTTAGTTACATCTAAGAGCGGTACACTAATTTCGATTTAGCGCAGCATTTATTGAGACAAGCATGTATTATCTTGCACCATCGTCTTTCCGAGGCAGCCGGTAAATTTGCCTTGTTCTGTTCTGCGAAGTTTAGGGAACTAATAATATGTACTCATAGGTCAAGTAGTTCCAAGCAATTGACAATCGACGATCTGTTTATCCGCAATGTGTTGGACGAAAGACAACATCGATAAGAGGCATAGTTGTATTAGCTGTTGAAATTCCATTTTCCTGTGGTCGCGCTACCATTCCAATGCAGTAATTTTGCTCCCAATATAAATCATATTAGTTCCTGACGCATTAACAACAAGAGAGAAAATACCTTTAGTGACATTGCCCAAATAATGGCATCGCGTGGATAAGCTTTTCAAAGTTGCTGCCAACATACAGAAACAGTAGTCCTGGACCACCACAATACGCCCATCAGAAACGTCCCTAGTGAATGTCCTGTATTTAGATTCCAATCTATGCCACCGTAGTATCTGCGTGCTCCATGCCTATTAGGATGCAAAGCACGAAGGCAGCTAATACCATATAACGAAGGAATTAAAAAGTCCATAAACATGCACGCGGAACCCGGATAAAAAATATTCTCCATGTCAAGAAAGACAATGACATTTGCATAGACAGAATATGTTTCTTGAGTTACACTATCTTAAAAATCAAAATGGCGCGTTTGACATGATTTAGCCAATAAGATGTCATCTTTGTACTTGCTGCTTAAGCTGCTTCGAAGGAGAAAGTCCAGAAACTGTTCTTTGACTACCCTCTAAATAATTCGTGACTCGTTAGGTCTATGGTCAATTGAACGGGATTCGTCCAAGTTCGGCGGACACAAAATATTGTGTATCGGTAAAATTCTAACATACTTTTACTCCGTAGGTAAAATTCCGCTGCACTTTTGTAAAAGGTAATCGTTCAGGATTATGAGTACAACGTCAGTTTTCCGAAAAACTACAACAGTTAAGCAATCCTAGCATGGGTACATGAAAACTTGTGCGAAATGATCATGATTGCAAAAGTGCGCGTATCATATTAAAGCCGGATATTCCTTGTTCCTGAAGTCCAGGTACATAAGCTGTAGGTATCACATTTACATTAGTGAAAAAATTGCAAATATACATGTCTAGAAGCTCGCATAATTCCTTTTGTCTGATAGGACTATTGTACAATTTTGTGTCATATTACGTCTCTATGTATGATTTAGAATACCACTACGCAGTTTTGACTTAAATTCTCTTACGTTCACTTTGTTTTCAATTACGAGTGTGCTACAACATAATCCAATCTAAGTTCATTTAGAATGAATAACCCAAAACTAGATGCGATATACTGCCGCAAAATCATAATAGTCAGCATAGATATTTCTTATAATAAGGAGAATTACAACCCTGCCTTCGTTCTACGGATTATGTGGCTAAAGATAAAAAGGTGTCACTCACTAAACAATTATCTAAGTTTCTCTAACAATGCAGTTAGCTATAACTAACCTCAAAGACTGCTTTGCAAGGCAAAGCACATTATTCGTTGCAATTACTTGCGGATTCAAGGTAATTTCATTTAGGGTTGTAGATAAGTTTCAATTCAAAATTTACTGCAAACATAAAAACACATAGGTTTACTAAATTTATGTTATGACTTTGATATGTCAATCATTAAAATTGCCGAGTGCGCAGTTTAATATTTTAAATTTAACATTATTTTCTCTTGATTTTCATAAGGTTTTTGCTTTAACTCTGAAATTTGAGTAAAGAGATAGCGGGTTTGCCTTAGCGCAATATATTGAGAATGGGAAAATTTGATTACATTCGATCAGCATGGCATTCCACTGCGCGGAATGATTTTACTTTTCTGTCTGCCTCGCAAAGCACAATTTGTCAACACACGAAGAAAGTTTAGATTGCCAGCAATTTTGCGTTCTGGCGAAAACGGACGTTTATTTAAAAGCAAAAATGCGGCACGCATAGAAGCATGCATATTATTGGCTTTGCCAGACGTTATCCTGAATGGGCAGACGTTGAAAAGATGCACATTATAACCATATTAGAATTTCGAAAATACCTCACATTCTGGTTCCGCTGTCCAAAATTGTTACATTCGTATCTCCACTTAGCTTAATGCGAAAGCTGTAATAAGAAGATTTCGCTTCGTTTGTCGCAAAATTTAACACAAACTGAGTAACAAATTGTTATTCTGGGTAAAAGGAGCACTATCTGAAGGACTGTAAATCGTCTGGTTCAAAGGGAATTCAGCATGTAAGGAAACGAAGTTGTTATTTTATATATCCGGTCAACCATTGCTAAAATCTAGCAGCTGATTTATTCAAAAACAAGGTAAAAATTATTTTTCTGTGATGTTTACATATATATAAAGTTATTAAGCTCTACGACTATAGAGCTTTACGACTAGAAAATAAGAAATGACACCGCACAAAATAGTAGCTGGGGAATTTGCTCTGGGTGATTATCAATTGGATACCAATTACGCGTACCAACTATTTGCATGCAAGCAGATATTACTATATATTTACGGATTTATACAATGTCACAGCAATAACTTGGCTAATTTGCTGAGTAAATTGTGGATATTAGAAAAGTTATGATATAAGAAAATACATTAAACAAATCAGTGTCTACCAGCCTGTAATTCACACTGCCTTATTATTTAGAATTGTAGAAAGATAAATAGATTATTCTAAATGCTTAATATTGAAATCGTTTGTCGCTAGCTTTGTGATTTTCTTCAGAAACGTTGAAGCACAACCTAAAAGTTAGAGTTATTGGAATATATAACAGTTGATTGACTCTGACAAGACTTTTCTGCAGTTCACCCAACTATTAACTAAGTATTTGACAGAGCTCCACACAAAGGATTTAAACAGAATCTTTTCAACAGTGTTACTACTCGGTTGTCATTGGTTTAATTTGTTTCCTAACTGACCGGCAAATATCAGAACGTATGTTTAAGCGATTAACAGTTAAATAACTATTAATTTTGCCTAGAACGATTCGTGTTTATCTGGCCCTATGATCTGTCCTCATATCTTAGAGTTTGCTGCGCGGATTAAGAGATCGGTACAAATGATCTCGCTACCTCAAGTATGAAAAGTAGAAGTGACGAGTATTTTGCACGGAGCGTTGAGTACACCGCACTCCATATCATTCGCATCGGACGGGGATTCGATTACTTTTACAAGCAACCGACGTTTGTTTAGAAAATTTTGTATCACACACGGAATAGCGTCTCCAATACCGAAATGCTGAAGACTGTAAAGGTTAATTCGGCCGTCTAAATGGTTAAGTGCTTTTGATACTTTTATGTGGATGCCATAGATTCCGCCAATCTATCGACTACATCAGCCCATTTATTACACGTAACTCATATGAGAGTAGTACGTTATCGTTTTTGCTGGAATTGCCGTTGCTCCGGTATTATTATTCTGTGGTTTTCCAGACTGAGTCAGCACATCTGCCTCCATTAATTCCATAAAGTTTAAGGCGATTCAGACGGTGTTATAAAAGCTAACCGTTAAGGTCAGAACAAGGAAACCAGGCTTATACTTGGTATCGATTATCTTTCGCTTATTATTAATGTAAATAAGTTCTGCTTTAGACACCGCTGGTATTAAAAGACCGGTTGTTTTGTTAGTTCACTAACTGGGGTCTACAAAGCTTCCTGTCAAACAATATGGACTTCAGGAAAACTACGGCTATGCAGAACAACAAATATTTGTAGCGAGATTCACATCAAGGAATTGAAAGTCGATGAATGTTTGTACCGCCAACCCCTGAAATGTATAGCAATAATGGGACCGTAAGAGATCACTTACTTTCATTAATGATTTCTTGCACCAAACAGCAGTGACAAGTGATTGGAATCTGCGCCGCAGCTTACGCAATTCATTAACGTACTTATATAAGTGATTGCGATTGTTGCTTAATAGCTCCAGTAACCCTTTCTGCCGCGTCAACTTGCCATCGCAGATCAATTTTACAACTGATAGCTAATTAACGTGTGCATTGCATGTTCCGCATTTCGGTAAGTCATTTTGAGCTAACCACGTCAAATTGCTCGCGAACATTCATATACGTGTTTTGCTACCCAAAAATGACTTGTTTTTGATTTTGTGATGGAAACATTTCTGTTGCATTGTGTGCGTTCTCAGTGTGTAACAAGTTGAAGTGGTTCCTATCCAGGCAAGTACTTATTGATATGCATTTCAGCAGGCTCAAGTTGAATCTGAAAATAAACTGTTGCAAAACAACTTGAGGTAGCTCATGCCTGCACATATTCAGTTTAGTATCCATTGCAACCATTCACGTTCTTCTGAGCACATTCTTATTTATGATCAGTGTGTATGTGTGCAATATAGCAGAGTCAAGGAATAAAGGTGGAATGTTAGTTCAGCATTTACTGTTTACTGAGCGGAAGATTATTTTATTCTGGTCCACAATGAATCTCCAGACCAACAAGTAACATTTCTACGTGTTTTCTTATATATCAGTAAGCACCTTTCTCGCAATAATATAAAGCAGCTCAGCTGCAATCTAACATGCACATACACGAATAATTGTTTAAGACAATCATCAGGTTAGCTCCATGGATTGTTCCGTTTCTCGTAATATTTATCTGTTTGCTTATAGTTGTGGTGGCACATGTCTAAGCAGGACCGATCGCAGCACTTCTTAATGATTAGCTGAACACTCCCCAAGTTGCTGGTACAATCGTTTCACATCGGGGGAAGTCGACCCAAGGAGGATGTAAATCAACTTCCTGAACCTTTTGACACTCACATGCGTTGGATCAGATAAACTAGTTCAAGTATTACTGAGCAACGGAGCTACTAACATTTTTACAATCAATGGGCTACTACCGCTAAGGATGAAACGTCCAGTACTTTTTGACCATAAACATCTATTTAATTATTTTGTAATGTACCTTATGTGGGTTATATAAACCAGTATTTTCATTGTGAATGATTATAGGCAATATCTATCTTCACAGGTTTTAATGAGTTAGATAATGTATTGAATGTGTTTTCCATGGACAAGTGAAATACATAGCTGATTGTTAAAATGAAGATCATGAAAATCTTACACAATGCAATGTAGAAATATTTTGATAGTATATGTGCCACCAGTTCAGAGGCTCTTCTCACTTGGTTAACAAATAACTTTAAAAACCGATATGGATAAATATATTATATGCGTATATCGACTGAACAACTAACCGCGCTTGTTACAAACATAATGAATTATTACGATTTCAGCACTCAGTTATTGGAACAAGAATCAATATCGTCATTTCAAGTGCGAATAATGCCGGTGAAAATGGTGAATTGTAATTTCACTTGTTTAAGTTTTTCTTTTTCTGATTATTCTTAGCCTTACATGCACACCAACGTGATTAGCTCTTAGCAGGTTTTCGCACTGGATTTTGACAGAGTTGACGGACAAACGTCCTAAAGTGGTGACGCAGTGAAACACATTCCGTTTAACATAACTCGAAATCCAGTGCCGCTTACTTTAACTTCTCTTGAGACGGTTGGTCTAGAACTGAAGGTCAGTATAGTAGGTAATGGCAGCTGCCTGCTTTATTGAATTATGGGTAAAGTCTAGTTAACCAAAATATATTCAACCTTATTGCACTGCACTAATTCGCTAATACTTACACTAAAGCATTCTGACCATTTGGAATCAATATGCTATTAGTATTCTCTGTCTAGTATGCACAAATAACTGATGTTTGCAGAGCACATATTATAAATATAAAATATTTAGTTTAGGACAGTATCGAGGCAAAACTTATCAGGTGTGATCCACTTTTTACAGAAAAACTTTCGCAGTGGGTGCATTGTGTTGCATGCATAAAAGGGAAAAAATGCATGTGAGGAAAACATGAAATTTAATTGGAATATTTGTGTCAATAAAGCTGTGGCGTACTTTGGAAATTTATAATCTGTGACCTCAATATATTCTGTAACATTACAAAATATGATTTCAAACAATAACATAATGGGTATGTGTGTCGCTATATATTTACTGGTACGTGCTAGTGGGCATTCTAAAGGAATTTATAAGGTTTTGCTTTATGATTCCACTAATTAGCTACGATTAATTAAACACTGGTCATTAAACTTACAGCCCGAGGAGATAACTGTGTCGCACGGTTATAAAATTAAACAATATCGTCGGCTTTATATAGCCATTGAAATTTGATAAAAATGTTTTTGGCTTTTGTGAATTCTATGAAACATTAGCTTATGTTGGCGTAAAAGGGTTAGCGCCTTACATGTCCGGTAACAAAATGAAAATATACATGTGCAATTTGCCAGCCCACACCTTGAAAACTAAATAAATGGCCAACAACTAATAAAATAATCGACATGTTTCACATTTGGGAATAATTTGTTACTTGCGTGATGTGGTTTGTTGAATGATAAAAAGCGAGATATTTATGATTTGAAGCTCCGTAAAGCAGTTATAATAAAATTAATACAAGACAGAGACATGATATTTTAAAAAAGGTACATGGTTAAACTTCTCAAACATAAATAACATTTTGGAGGCTTTCCAGCCTGCCACAACATATGGTTAGCTTTATCGATTACCAGTACGTTTGCTTTTATGAATCCGTTCTAGAAAACGATGGAAAATGTGGTTGTTATTTAGGAAGGAGGAACATAGTATGAGTTAGCAAAGACGTGAATAACGAGTTAGTCTGAGCTAATAGAGTATAAAAATTAGACGCCCTATTATCTTAGATTCTGTTTATTACGACTACAACTGTCTGGATAACATTTAACACTGAATAAGAGGTACATTATTAATCAAAATATTTTGTTGTCTTTCCGTACGTCCGAGCTTCGCATATACGGAATGTTAAATATAATAATGTTTGTCAGTTAAAGATAGGTTATCCTGTTAGTTTTGCACATCCTCCAATTCATGAAAAAATGAGCCGATATATATTATTATTATATCAGGAAAACATCTTATTTGTCCTTAAATTCGCCGTTCATTTTTCAATGCAGCAGATTTGAAACAGCTGAATTATAGACCGACAGCAAGCGGTACTTTTCTAGTCTCATAAAATTTAGACATGGTTGCATTTTATGCTTTATTCCGCACCGACAACGCCGACAGAATAATGATTGACAATTCCTTCCTGGACCTTCACTGGTGAAAGTTGGTCAGACATACACGCGAATGCCAGATCACAGCGAGTTCGACGATTGAGCTTCTCATTGCTTGCGAGTAGTGATGCCTGATGCTATCGCATCGAATCAGTGATGAATGATGACGCTTCATGTGACGCGCATAATTAACCTAAACATGGAATAGTCAACGTGGACTTGAGTGGCATATGCAAATCATCCACTGCAACAACAAACAGCCCTAGTGAAGGGTCAGAAACTTCAACATCAGCGTAGCTGTGGATTGACGGTGCGCACTCAGGCTGAACGCAAACATATCGGTGTCTTCCATAGAGGTGAATATCAATAGTGATAACATAGGTATCACATTAACTCCAGGCAGGTTGTCAGGTTTACAATGTAGTGTCACATAGATATTTACTGGAAACATATTCATTATATAAGTTCTTCGTCCGCATTCGACCTATGGATAAGGATAAGATGTCGATTAACTATGGAAACTGCGAGTGGCTGAAGCGGACTGGCCACCTTATTTGAATTCGGCACCCTAATACATAGTGTACGCAGCACTGTAATTCTGCGCTGAGCTCTCTGGAGATAGTTTACGTGCCGATGCATCATTTCCTGCATAATACTAAATTTCGTCCTTAAGTCGTGTTGATGCTGGAGTTTGCTTTCACTGACCAAATGGACGCGGCTTTGGCGTCCAGTTATATAGGCACTCCAGCCCTGCACACGTGGACGGGTTTTGTGAGCGCGCCATGCCGAATCCATTATGACCTTGTATTTCGAGTCCGGTTCATCAAAAGATAATTCGCTTGTTATGGATAAAATGGCTTCCGATGCATACGCTGTTGACCCGGTGAATTGGCTGCCAATCTCACTCCAGAAAATGTCGTGCAGCCGCTCGACCAAGATAGGCATTTTGGCTTTCTAAATGAGTTTAGAGAGCATGCTATAGTCTATGCGCCCATGGGGTACCTCGTTGTATATACTAGTGTGTTACGCTTAGTATATATTAAAAGAGCAGCGTCGCATTATAGCTACGGACAAGCGATGTAACTAGGTTAAGTCATTAGCCAGTATATCCTCTTCGGTGAGCATAAGGTCTAAAATAGATATCCACCACACGTACATAGTTTTTCACTTCTAACAACTTCCTCTTTGATAGTACGATGGGATAATCATCGACTTCGATGGCTTTTAGCTGACAGCTTCCTGCCAGAAAGAAATGTATTTATGACCGCGTCGCGACTCGCTTCACCATAGTAATTGGGCTGTGATTAATTGAGAGCAGTAAATTCCTAATAGTAAACCCACAGCATTACGTCATACTTATGGATGGCAGCAAAAAGCATTGAAAAATTGAGTTTTTGGATCTTCAGACATATAAATAAATAAATGGTTTATGCTGGAAAATATGAGGCATGAACTTGTAGTCATGCTCACAGTAATGTAAGCGTTAAAAATTGGTACTTGTACACATATATTCAAGTTAAGCATTTGCAAACCGGTTTTATATGCGTGTGCCTTAATGTAGGAAGGCGTAGGTGGTCAAGTGGAATGAAGTTAATGACGTAACGACGCATGTGTGGTTGTGTTTCCTCCGTTCAAAAGCGCAAAGACGGATCAAGTAAACAATTCGAAGTGGGTAACTAACGCCCGTAGAGAGAGTAGGTTAAGATTCACTGGTATTAGTTGGTGACATTACTTCGTGGCGAGTTAAAACTTCCAAGTCCCAGTGTTGTTAAACAGATATTCGCTACATTTTATAGAGAGAGAGCTTGCTGGGCGGAAACTTTCCACGTCCGTTTACAATGCAACCAACAACTAACGGGAACCAGATTGACCCGAGTCACACAGCTGAAATAATTCAATCACCTCCTATGGTTTCAGCTCAACGAAATGTGATTGAATGTGATCCACCCAAAGACTAATGGCTATTGGCGTCCAATCTACTGTTTCTGCCTTGTTGTGACCCCAAACACAGTGTTTTAGTGCACTTTCAAACGCTTGCTGTTATCTCCATCCATCTTGGATGGAAAGACTAAGTATGTCTGCGCATACAGAAAGACCGTGGGCGGCTTACGCTACATCCCACACAGTTTAAACCACACACCCCAAAT
>CALYDF020005163.1:0-14676 GCA_944474145.2 Dicrocoelium dendriticum | reverse complement strand
TTGTTCAAGTTTATCGTGAACTCCATCATTCAGTGTTACTTTGCGGATTCTCGCAGTGTAGACCTGATGGAAAACTTGTTGCTCCTGATTATGCGAACTATATTAGCTTACTGGTTAACGACTTTGGGGTTATCATCCAACTCTGAATAGCCGCTCAAGATTGATCCCTTCATATGACATGCGCCTCGTACCTTCACAGTGCAAACTCTTGTTGCATGACCACAATCACTTGATAGCGAGAAACGGACTAGTTGATCGATTCATTCAGCTGCTGTATCAACAACGACAGTTTCACTCTGTCTAAAAGGCCGTGTTTACAGGGCCACAGTGGGAGCCATTCTACTCTAAGGCAGTGAGACTTGGCCTCTCCAGTCTGATGAGCAGAGGCGCCTTTAAGTCCTTGATCATCGCTGCTTTTAAAGCATTGTTTGTGCCAGTTGGCATCAGCATATCCTCAATGATGATATGCGGGGGCGAGTGCTAGGCAGTGATTATCATGCTAATTCCTTAGATCAACAGAGCACTGAATAGGTTGTATTGACTTAGGCACGTACTACGTATGCCCGGTGATCACTTACTGAGGAAGGTCTTGATTTGTTTGCTAGATGTAAGGTGACGCAAAGCTCGACGTGGGAAGATTAGTAGGATGTGGGATGACAAGGAAACTTACAGCACAAATACCATTGAGGTCGGCTCTTCGCCATGTCACCTAGTTTCTCCAACCAAACGTGTTCATCGTTCTTTGGACACCAGCCTAACAATCGAGATACACTAACCGACGCCAGCTTTGAAGTAAGGGTCTTCATCCCTATTTATCAAGTCTTCTCTTGACCTCCCCTCCTCTTCTTCCATCCCCACCCCCGGCGAGAAGAAAACGTACGATGTGGTAATCGGTGTGCTTTCACGCGCAACACGTGGCCCAGCCACCGGAGCCTAGTGGTTGATATAATGGTGCTGCACGGTCCACTCGATCCTCCTGCACCAAATAGACGATGCCTAATGGGCTCACTGTTTACGCCCTGTTCCACCCAGGCATGAGCTGTTGCGAAGGTAGCGATGATCGAACCTAACTAGCCTCTTTATGTCTCGATTTGATGCGCCAGTTTTCGCTACCGTACAGGAGGGTTGAACGGATGGTTGCATTATAAACTCTGTCGGTGCCACAGGTGGCGGAGATTGGCAAAAGCACCTCAAGCTTTTGCTATACGGTTTGTGATCTCATCTTTCATACCACTGGCACTGATATAGATGCTTAGATAATTGAATTTTTCGATGAATTCTAGCTGATCACCACCATGGGTCAGTGCAGGGGTGCGTCTCTGTCAATCTTGGAGAAGGATTTTGCACTTCGGGAATGAAAAGCTTAGTCCGGAACGACTGATAGCCAATGCCAGTTTGTCCAGTGTTACTTGGCAACCTTGGTAGCTGTCTCAAATAAGGAAAATACCCTCAGCGTTCCCCAAATCACGAAATGCATCACCTGGGAACAGCTCCACGCCTTGCAGGTCGTGTCCTGTGAACGCACTCTCCATGACTTCGTCGATAGAGAAGTTAAAAATAAATGGTGACAGTGGGTATCCTTGTTTCACACTGCTGGAGATATTGAAGTGCCGATCAAGCTTGCCGTAAACCCTCACTCTGCCTGAGTTATGTGTGTAAAGTGCTCTGACAATACGTATTTTTCGGGCACATCTTTCCCGAGTAGACAGTCCCAAAAGACACATCGATCAATCCACTCGAAGGCACTTTTGATGTCTAGGAACTCGACTACGGTGGCTCATTGATAAATATAGCGGTGCTCCAACAAGTGACTTAATGTTAAGATATCATCAATACAGCCGCGATTTCGACCAACCCCGGCTTGATCCTCACGCATATGGCTTCCACGGCTACCAGCAAGTCCATGAAGATCGACAGAAGCGAGTTTCTTAGAGGCAGTTGAAATCAGGCTGACTCATATATGATTGCCGCATTCCCAACGTGAGCACCCTTTGAAAATTGGGGCTATTCTCGACCGGCTCCAGTCAGCTGGGACAGTTTCCTGTACCCACAGCTTCACAACTAAGTTATGCTGATCATCTACCAGAGTAAGTCCCCGAATTTGAAGGGGGCTGGAGGAATTTTATCTGCCCGTGCGGCTTTCTTTACTTTCAACAGTCTGATCTCACGTTCGATTTCCACGCGTGAAGACGAGTCCAGGGTGACGGCCCAGGGTGTTACTCGGTCAATGACCGAAGCAGAAGCTGGTAATTCTTGTTACTTAAACAGCTTTTCAAAGTATTCAGTCAGGCGATCCAAGAGTTTTGACTGCCTGTTGATTGACTGTCCATTCTCGTCGCTTGTGGTCTCGCTAACGCCAGGTCTCCTTCTGCCTGTTTCGCGTACCAGACGGAATAACTTCCGAGGGTTACCAAGGGCAGGGGCTAGTTCCACCTCCTTTGCACGATGTGACCACCACGCTTCGGAGTCTCTCTTTAGACTAGCACCCAACTCCGTACCGAGGTCTTCATCGGTCTCGTTGTATTCGCTTTTAACCGGAATGTGTCGGCGAACGTCCAAAAGTTTCAAACGGCTTAGAGACTCAATGTCGAAATTGGCGATTTGATTTGTCACATGAAGTTATGCCTGATGCTATTAACTTCTGGTGAATATGCGACCAGTGGCCCTCTACCGTGTTTTGGAGAGCGTTTACTCAGCCAGGATGCCAGCGTACTTTGATACACATTTAGGACATGTGCCTTCGTCAGTTGGCATGTATCTATGCGCGTCACAGGGACACCGCATGCGCCCACCGACGCGAACTGTAAGATCGGCACAAACGAGTGCCTGGTCAAAGTCCATGTTTGTGCTCCAAATTGAGCAACAGTTTTTTACACAGCTTCTCCAGCGGTAACGGATCGCGATGTGGTTGATTTGCGTCCATGGCTGCTTTGAGGCGGATGGGCGCCATGTCACTCTACTGCGGGTGCTGTGTCGGAACTTAGTGCTTGCGAGAAACAGACGAGCAACTTCACACCTGTGTAGCAATCGCTCACCGTTATCATTACGGGAGCCTGCACCGTGTTGGCCGCTCATCAGTGGACAGTTTTCCAACTTGAGCGTTCAGATCACTAGCCAGCACCAAGGTATCTGTGCTTCTTCAGTGATGAAGGAGCTCGTTCAGTTGTTGGTTTACTTCATCTATCACCGAGTCAGCGTTACATTTTGTTGAGGCTTAGACTGAAATGGCAAAGCTTTGAAGTTAACCAGGTAATCCGACGGCGCACATCCGACTGTTGACTGGGATCCAGTCAACCAGGGCTGCTTCAGCCAGGGGACTAAGCGCGATGCTCACATCGGCTTGACTGGTATTTGAAGCTGCGTTATCTCCAGACAGGCGTAATTAGAAAACCTCCCAGTGTCGCTTGTGAGAGATCGCAGGGTAATCACGGAACTCGAATCTTACAAGCGAGTTTCCGATAAGCAGTAGGTATCGATCGATAGGATCTCTAGTGTTTTTGCCAATCTACGACAACTTGCGCGCGTGGATGGGGGCTCCATAGAGAAACGGATGAACTGACCTTGTCCACTTGGTTGAACATGGACTTGTCGGCTGCACTGGAGCACCGCCCTGCGATTGCATGTGAGTCGAAACTAAAGGACAAGCGACTATTGAAGTAAGATGGTGGGCCAAGAATTCTAGGGTTGAAAACAAGGGGGGGATAGAAGTGAAATTGGAGGGGGACGATGATGATAAGAATGCGCGAAGGCTTGAGTAGCAGCATCCTTACCGCTATCCATCCTACTCGATGCAACAGATAAGGCGCCGTTTATTATCCGTTGCGGCGGCCAATACATCAGAAGATCGTTAGAAGAGATATTCCTTGTGAGACATCACATCAAAGAAGAAGCAGGCACCAGTGATTAGATAGCTCACCGTACTGGCGATTGGTTGTCACGCGACCACCACCAATCGCGTATGGACTAGCTGTGCGGCGAGGTCACCTTCTCAAATCTGAACCGCTGACTTCTGGATTACAATGCAGGCTCATCATCCTTTCGTCCACCGGCAGACGATGTAAGGCCAATGGTCCGTTATCCATCTCGCTTTGTTCACACTGTACTAGTTATACTTGTTAAACTGTTTTCATCCTTCGTGGCAACCACAGATCAGGCTAGCATTTCTCCTCCAATACTATGGTTGCTTACAATAGCCATCACACCGCTGGTGTCCTGATAAACACTAACTGTCAGGAGATAGACTGTTGTCTCGGCGTTAGTCGGATGATATCCACTTTCGGTACCGCTTTCCTCACAGCTTTTCACTTTCTTGTTTGTATTTCTTTTGTGCACCAGGACAATATGTTCAAGTTCGATGTGGAGAAGCAACAATTCGGTTTGAAGCCAATGAATTGTCCAGGCCATTGCCTCATGTTCGCCAAGGAGACCCGTTCGCATCGTGACCTTCCGCTGCGGTTCGCCGATTTCGGTGTACTTCACCGTAACGAATTTTCCGGTGCTCTTTCAGGCTTGACTCGTGTGCGGCGATTTCAACAAGATGATGCACATATTTTTTGTCGCGAGGACCAAGTAAGTCTGTAGTATTTTTCGTTTTTTTATCGACACCGTTGTGTTGAGGCTTCGAGGAGCTTCTTCGCAACGACATTCTATTCTAAGACTGTAGCACACTCCAGAAACCATTAGTCGAATATACCTTCTTGCCTTCCGACTCTCCGTTGGTACCTATAGGGTAGCGATCATCTCATCGTGTGTGTCTATTCGGGTTCTACTGTCATTCAATTCTGTCAGTCAAAGGAACTCCTCTGTGCCTGGACCCCAGTGGCGTCGGCTTTTCATTATCATTACAATGCGAATGTCAAACAAGGAAGGGAAAAGAGGGTTATTGAAAAAATGTTCGTTGAAACTTAAGTACTATCAGGCAGAAGTATCATAGAGAAGGGACCATCACCATCTTCTTAACTGTTTCACATGAAAAGCGACCTGTAGCTTATATCGGGACTGTTCACATGTCTGTCATCATGGAAGATGCTACACTTCAACCAGATCCTGTTTTTGTGTAGATTTCCTCATTCCTCTGTCGTCCCACTGTATGAACACTCTCGCAGCTTCATGCGGTCAATTGTGATGCCGTTAAACATTGTGCGCGGATGCAAGCGGTTACTGGGCTTACTAGGCACGTTCCACAGTCATTGTCGAGGATGCATGTTCATCTCATCGTCCAGTGTGGCATCGGACCGCCTGTTACCAGTCTCCAATCGGCGCATCCAGTGTACCCACGGTGTTCGTTCCGTGTGTCGCTCTTTTGCCTTTGAGTGCAACATGCTAAACAATGAGTTTCTCTTCTTTAAGATCAGGAATATCAGTATGATCTCGACTGCCCACTTGTTGTTGTATGTGTTGATGTTGCATGTTGCGTCTTTAAAGGTCGCTGTTGCATCGCTTTGCTTTGCTCATTAGAGATCGTGTCGGGGCTCGCGCTCTGTAGTGGCACTGTGGTCGTTTCGGACGTATGCAGACGCAAGGGATACCTTAGTCCATCTGTTGTCTTTTCCTTGTCCCTCATCTTTCTTAATTCTTCTGACACTTTTTTCTGTTTCCTTTGGATGATTTTTACTTTTCAGATCAAAGAAGAGATCAAAAGTTGTCTGGACTTTCTTCGTCATGTGTATGGCGTGTTTGGTTTCAAATTTGATCTGTACCTTTCGACACGGCCAGACAAATTCATGGGAGAGATTGAAATGTGGAATCGCGCGGAGCAGGTGTGTGGCTCCTTTTCCTCCTTCTTAATGCAGATGCCCTGACATCGCTTTCTCCTTTCTTCACCTTCTGCCTACTTTCGTTGATTTTCTTCTCCTTACAGCAACTGAAAGAAAGTATGGACGAGATGGGTTTGCCATGGCAGCTGAATCCCGGTGACGGAGCTTTCTACGGTCCGAAAATCGACATCACCCTCATGGATGCACTACAACGTCGACATCAGTGTGCAACCATCCAGTTGGACTTCCAGATGCCAGTCCGGTTCAATCTTGTATATGCTTGGTGAGAGTTGGGGAATGCGTCGATTTTGTTAATCAGCTGATCCTGTGGCTGAACCAACCCTCAAGACGCGTTGATGCTATCGAACCCCCATGTAATGCGATCGAAGTTAATCTCTCTCTCTCCTTCCTAGTGATGTGGATTCTTCCTATTTTTGAGTCATTAGGTCACCTTACGCTCAGGCGCAGGGCAGTGTATTAGTTTGTTTGTGTGCTGGTCCCAGCATGTTCCTGACAGCAGCCGCGTTTCATGCTACTGCACTGGTCTTAAAGTCTACAAGATAGAATCTCTCAAAGTTGGACAAGTTTGTTATATATATCTTGCACGCGTCCGTCAGAACGTCGTGAATAGAAGGTTATTGGGTATCTCTAATTGGCTGTACTTTTGTAGTATATAAGATTTGTTGCTGGGCATTGGCAGAATACGTTGCTCGGTGGCAAATGCTGACTTGTCACAAATGGGATGTTGTTTGCCAATGACCTGTTTCAGCATGATGTCATCTGTACTTTTTCATTTTATGCACGTTTATGGAAGACGCTGATACATTTGTAGAGATCTTCACCGACATCCGGCAGTGCCCACCCATCCATCACTTGGGCAGGTCACAGGCAATAATTTGCACCGAAAGTTTTCGATATCGCTCGTTTCAAACAACATTAAACCCCACGATCGGTCTCATCTTTGCTCCAACTTTTCAAGTAGACGTAGTCGAAGCTGGGAGTGCGAATTCGGGATGTGGTGTGGTTTATTACTGATGCCTGTTTACCAAACTGGTTAAACTTCGCGGGTGACGTTTGGCGCAGCAGTCCAACTAACGCCTGGGTCGGTCATCGAATTCGTTGTTGAGCGAGAACACCGCTGTCTCAGTTATCGGGATGACAGTTTACTTAAAAGTAAATTAGTTTCCGAATTAAAGCTGTGTACAACAACCTAAAACCATGATTAGTAGTTCAAATCCCAGGAATAAGAGAATTATTCTGCTTTTATCGAACACTGCTAAGCTACACAGCGGTGTCCTAATCTCGTGGCCTCGGTTGAACAGTTTGGTACGAGGGAAGTGGAGTCTGAGTGATTTTCATAACTCTTCAGCCGGATATACATGTTTGTCAGCCGAAAAATCACAAGCTAACAGGGAACACAATTAACTAAATCGCTCTGTAAGCACCTATTAGAGCAAGCAGTCAGAGGAAAAGTAAGCTGAACCAGAAAATACAAATGGTTCCCGGTTGTTTAACCCACCCAGCATGTTTATACTCTCAGTCGCTTTGCCGATGGTTCATGTTTTGTAACCTGGCCAGTTATCTGGAATTCTTGTAGATCTGTCTACCCGATTTTTTTCATTCTTCTTCATCGTTACTATACCCTTCGTAGTCATTTTATCCACAGATCCCTTGCACTCTTTTCGTTTCAGCGAAGCCGATCCGTCTGTTAAACCCTGCGAAAACGGAGAAATTAACCACGTGCCGTCAATGGCGCATCACGAGGCGAATGTGCGTCGTCCAGTCATCATTCACCGTGCCATTTTGGGCTCAGTCGAGCGCATCATGGCTATCCTCACCGAATCTTATGCCGGTATTAGAACAGTTACTTTTTAATTACTTCAACGGTTCTTCCTTGTTGTGTGTGAATTTGTGAGTCATTGCGCAGTATCGGGACTTAACTGGGCGAATCGTCATCTACTAGATTTTCCCAGAACGTAACTGGTACATCATCGTCGTCATCATCATTATCATCATCGTCATCATCATCAACCTGTTGCTGCTACATCAGCGGCGAAACAAATCTCTCCGATCCCAGGCCAGTTTTTTCAGTGAGAAAACCGATGTATTCTCCTAGCATTGTGTTCACTGACTAAACCTTTCTCACTCCATCACTTCGTAGTTATGAACCCGCTGGAATAAGAAAGGCGTCATCAACATACTGACACATCATACCGAGGTTTTACCGACGCATGACCACCACCATTCGCGCGCGCGAATGCTAACAACATTGCTTGGTCCCCCGTAACCATGGACTAAGCGCTGAATACGTGAGCATATCGATTAAAATGTTTCACACTACTTATCTCGCTGACTTTGTCTTGCAAACATGCAGCACACCGCATCCAATCGCTTATACTTTGCGTTTGATCCCACAGGTTACTTTACCCTTACTGACGGACTTCCTCCGCAGCTGTTCAAGTACGGCGGCGTGGTGATCATTAACCAGCTGGCCTCGTTGTTCCCAAAAATTTGTCATGAAGAGAAAGCGCCTTCCTTTTGGGGCCAATTAGTTATTACCCCGATTCTCATGCAAGGTGCTCGCACTTCATGTGTAAATCATCGCGGGATTAGTCTTATTTCGGTTGCCTCTAAGCTATTTGCATCCATTCTGCTCCGTAGATTATCCCCAACACGTGCATCATCCTACCGTGAAGAACAAGCTGGTTTCCGTCCCGGCCGAGGGTGCGTGGATCGAATCTTTACGCTTTGCCAACTCTTGGAACATCGCCACATTTATCACAGACCCACTGTGGTTGCATACTTAGACATACGTGCCGCTTTTGACTCCGTTGATCGACCTGCTTTATGGCGTTGCTTGCTAAAGATTGGGGTTCCAGAGAAATATACCGCCATCTTACGAGCACTTTACCTTCATACATCCGGCAGAGTGAGGGTCTGTGGCAAGCTTTCCTCGCAATTCACTGTCAATGGCGGTGTGCAATAGGTTTACTCTGTGTACCCATTCCTCTTCAACTTCGCAATCGAAGACGTTCTGTCGAGTGCTCTAGAAGGTTTCCAACATTTTGGCTTAGAGCTTATACCGAGTGAGCGGGCGACCGATTTGGATTATGCTGATGATATCGCCTTACTTGGTGACGATCCTCAGAGTATGCAACTCATTCCGGATCGTTTGGCGGTTGAAGCATCTAAGTATGGCATGAACTTCGCCCCATCAAAATGTAAACTACTGCGATATAGAAGCAAATATTGGTAACTCAGGTTGTTCAGTTAGTGGTCTCAGTGTACGCTGAGCTCGGCCGAGTAAAGTTTTGCATAAGGATTGGCTTACACTTGCTTCCGTGCTCACTCTCAAAGGTGCACAACTTGAGCAGGTAGATCATTTCGTCTACCTTGGGAGCTGGGTTTCTGCTGACGGCATTATCAACAAAGAAGTTTCTCTTCGCATCGCTAGAGCCCATCAGCATTTGCCAATCTGATGCACTTGTGGCTTCGTCGCGACGTCTCATTCTCACTAAAAGGCCGCGTTTACAGCGCATCAGTTCGTTCAATATTGTTGTATGGGTGCGAGTTCTGGCCGATCCGTGTGGAAGACCTGCGTTGTCTTTCTGCCTGCGATAACGGTTGCTTAAGGAGGATTGCTCGTGTTTGATGACAACACCGAGTTAACAGTACTGACGTTCGACGTCGCATTTTGGAGAATGCGAATATTCCCCTCAACAAACTGGTTTTGCTGCGCCAGTTGAGATGGATCGGTCACTTCCTACGCATGGCACCCGAGCGTCTACGGCGTTGCGCTCTATTCGCTCTTCAAGGACCTGGCTGTAGGCAACCGCGTAGTGGTCAGCCTTCCACTTGGCGACAGCACGTGAAATCGCTGACGTCGTGTCTAGCCGCTGTTGAACCCATACTACTTCGAGGATGGGGACCCAAAGATGAAGAGTTTCAGTGGCTTAACACTCTTGAAGACATGTTCCGTAACCGGAATCAGTTTAAGAATTGTGTACAGTGTTGTATTGACTCACATGTTTAAGACTTCAAACATAGAAAATGACAAAAAAGAGAAAAATCGGCCTGTGAAAAACAAACTAAAATGTTTTGTTCTACTATTTTCCAAAATGTTGCTTTCTTCCTGCGGCATAGTAGCTGAAGTGTGTTGCTTACCTTCAACTACTATGCCACGATGATTATGACTAAGTGATTTCCCCTTATCTGCTAATCTCCGTGGCTTTGTTGGCTCTGTGTCTAGTTGCTAGGCTGTTGAGATTACGTACATACTGAGTAATTTAACCCACTTAGCACAGATGAGGCTTGGTTAGTTTTCGACGTTTCTAAATACAAGACATTTCCGTTTCATCAGCACTTAACTTCCCTTCTTTGTCTCTATGGATTACTCGAGCTAAATCTGTTCACTAATTTGCAGCTTTTATCTAGGTTGACACATGCATGCAACTTCATTTCGCCTTCATTTGAGTAATCTCTTTACTACTTTTCCATTTTCTCGTCCCGTGCGCGCTCAGGTAAATGGCCTTTTTGGCTCAGTCCACGCCAGGCCCTCGTAGTCCCTGTCACCTCTGCATTTGACGCTTACGCTACCGCTATTCGAGACCGTTTACATGATGCCGGATTTCTTGCCAGTGTAGACACTGACCCCGGTCGCACCTTGAACAAAAAAGTCCGCACTGGCCAACTATCACAATACAACTTCATACTTGGTAAGGATTTGAACAATTCTGTTCCAACGTTATGTTCCCATCTTTGTCGTTAACCGATTTCTTGAAGAGTTCAATTCATACTTAAAGGTTGATTGCTATCCGACATCATGGCCCCTGCGCTCTACTACTCCCTGTTGTCGTTTCTCGAAGGTTACCGGTTTGTGTTATGTCACACTGAAACATCTCGAACCACACCTGCTTATTGAAACATCCATACCATTTCTCGGCCAAGTTGTCCCCTTGGGCAACAGAATTAATCTGAACGGCAAAGGAGTTACGCTGTGGGGCATACAAGTTTAGTCTTTATTCAATTATTTTGAATCTTGCGTGCGCCGCTCACTTGTGCAGGTGTGTAGGTGTGGGTGTATAGCCCGGCGCCTTCAGCCAATAGGACCTCAGACTCACTAAGTCATTGGGGTGCAGGTGGGAGGCTTTAGCTCCTATCAGGTAACAGTGTCGGTGGCCGATGCACCATGTGAATCTGTGTTTCTCTGTCCAAGGGAGCGATTCGCACCAATTAGAACGAGAGTAAGGATTTGAGCGACGATTGAGTTGGTATAAGGAGCCACAGTCAAATAACTTTGCCATGTGATTTTGAATGTGCAGTTCACCTAAACGCGATGGTTGGCTTGTATGTTCGGCACTCGATGGAGGTGAAGAACGTCATGCTGAAAGCGCACAAGGAAGGAGACGAGTGGAAGCAGGTCGCTTGCACACTGCAGATGAACGTGAAAACTTACCGCAACTGGATACAGGCGTGCGAATCGACAGAACCGGTGGGACAGCACGGGTGAGTCCGTCGCAGAACACTGGGAGAAAATCGCGTCGACTCTCTGGCGAGGTGGGTTTCTGCGGAGCCTACCGTTGACCTTTAACTCCTTCGTTTGCGATTGAAGGCGGAGTTAGAAATTTCAGTAAGTACCAGCACCATCTCACGATAATTGGATGGTAGACTGATAACAATGAAGAAACTGCACACCATTCTGGAGTCCATGAACACGTTGGGGAACAAAAACGGCGCCGGTCATTCGTTTTGCAGCTCCTGGATTACGAGGTGGAAAGAAGGTAACCGGTGTGGATTGATGAGACCAACTTATTTTGCTCCCGCACTCGTGACCGCTCATGACGTGGTAGTCGAGCACAGTATACAATGGCGAACAGCCGGGGACCGAATGTTCATCTTGTCGGTGCCATGACAAACAACGGCTTGATAGCGTGTTCGGTTCTGAGATAAAGTTGCAACAAGCACTGGTGCGCCCAGTGACTGCGACAAGTGCTTCATACCGACGGAGCAGGGTTTGTGGAAAGATGTCTTTTGATTTGTGACAACGCGCCCTGCTACACGCTCCAGGAGAACCTTCTCCTGGAGGAACCGTACCGCTCTGGGAGACTTATACGCCTTGCGCCATGCTCTCCAGCTTTCAACCCCATCGAGGGCATCTGGAGCATAATAAAGACTTATGTAAAACAGGGGGATGGTACTCTGAGATGCTCCTAGGGGGTCCTGAAGGCGTTAGGAATAAAAGTGAGTGTCGGATGCGCTTTTTGGAGCACGCGGTGTCTGAAGCACGGGCCTTAGTGACGCAGCAGCACTGCGAACGAATGGTTCAGCATGTCAGTAAGAAATATGGACGTGTTGTTAATTTGGCCGATCTGTACAACATTCTGTTTTCAGTAAACTACCTGTTCTAATTAAGTGTTGTTCTTAGTTATTATTATGACGGGTCAGAGTGCCCTTTATACCCTGCTAGAAATAGCCAGTTCTCTATTCGGGGAACATCGTGGATTCGGTAAGTTGGTGCGTATGGTCGCGTCCCATACCTGTTTTAGTTGCCGCGTTGTAGAACAATCATGTGAGAGCTTGACAAATAGATGCCACTCTAACACGATTGTGTG
This sequence comes from Dicrocoelium dendriticum, assembly GCA_944474145.2. Taxonomy (NCBI): domain Eukaryota; kingdom Metazoa; phylum Platyhelminthes; class Trematoda; order Plagiorchiida; family Dicrocoeliidae; genus Dicrocoelium; species Dicrocoelium dendriticum. Next base: position 2,309 of record CALYDF020005163.1, on the reverse strand, counting down.
GCAAGAAATTATGTTCTACCACCTGTCGTTGATTGTGTTTGGAGAGCCAGTGGATAAGGATTTTGCTAAGGGCATAATAAATAAGAAAATTGAACTATGCAGACTTAACGGACATGGTTGGTGTGTGTGGCCATTTGCTGGATTGCTTAACCCGTTACATTAACGCAGGCGGCTGAACGCTGCATGCGGAAACGCAGAGCATGTAGCGCAAGCACAACTAACGTTTATCGCGCTCTCCAGGGAAATATTTCCGGATGGGTATTTGACAGTTGTGGACTGTATTCGAACACACCACAGGGTTGCGCTGAGAAGGTGCTTTGAAACTGCAAGTAAAATGTACTCGCTTCGGCGAATCACATTTACTCCTCAGGTTGTAGCGTCTGCACAGGGATAAGTGGCTTCGCACGACGCAAATCAGTCCGTGCGTTCATATGGCATTTGCCATTTACAAGTGAAAGTTGGTTTCACGCCATCCCAATTCTACGTCGGTAAATGATGCAGTTATAGCCGGACATCTTTTTCAATCATATCTCGTCATCCATCCACACACCTCAGGCTCCGTCCTCCAACGCCAACTGTGACTACACTGTGTAGGTAACCACAAGATATAAATCAGGCGCACTCTCCATCCATCTACGACCACTCGTAGGTGGTTTATATGAAACTGTCCAGCTGGCTACCAAGTATCAGTTTTGCCTTTCAGCCCCTTGGGTCTTTGACAACCCAATGTACACCCGGATAAGGAAGCTCTGGGTACTCTCGACATAACACATATTACATTAGGCGAGCGATCTGTCGAAACTTAGTTCCAGTATTTTTCGTGGGCAAATAAGCGGTTATCTGACGTCCTTAATTGCAGTCGGCTAAAAGTTCGCATTGTTTACTTGCACATTCAACCAGGCGCTTTTCATCTGGAACTTCATCTACATCGTTGTTAACCTGGTGATACAGCTCCGATGTAAGCGGTTTGCTTTTCAGTGCACTGGGTTTGAGTTTGGATGAGCGACTATCGATGATTGAGCTATGGTGTCGTTCCTGGATTCACAACGCCTGATCGTGCTTAATGACGGGGGGTTTGCATTCTGTAGACGAAGAGATAACTCATCCGCTTTGAATACATTTAGTTGTTTCGTTTGCTGAGACACAGCATGGGGGCAGGTAGGCGGTCCGCTTCGGGCTGCATGTGACATTGGCGGCATTTTTATTACCGTCGTATGTTGGCTACCAAATATACAGGACAAATTATCCGGATAAGCTGTAGGTTGAATACTTTAATGTTACTCTGTATGATCAAGAACACATTTGCGCCGTTTGTCACACTTGTGCAAACGTTCTTCCCAGTGATCCTCTTATTTGTTCCATAGTGATCACTTTCAGCACGTTCACCTCAAGATCCCAAGCGCATATTAGTTTTCATCGAAAATTAGTGTGTTATTTACCGATGGTTTGGCCTTCACGCGCCTATGCTGCCCCCAGTAAGAGTGATAATTTCACCACCCCCTTGGGCGGCAAAAGTAGTTACCACGCCACTGATCACATGGACTGTTGGATGTAAACATATATGATCAGATATGCTTCTGAGTACCATTGTGGATTAGTGTCAAGCTACAACGAATCCCTGTTAGAGTGTAAGACTTCATTGTGGTACACATCACAGATATCAGTGGATCTGTGTCTGGGACATTGAAGATGATCGGACTTTTGCAATCTGAATACACTTTGGTGCGTTTAAGTGACTATACTATTACTTTAACAGTACGCTATATTTACGGCGGATTGTGATTAGGAAACGCCTACATCTTGTATTGTGTCAGCCGCTGGTAAAGGAGACATGTTGCTTTAAGCATGATCACTTCAGTCTGTACCTCCGATAGTTTACCAATCATCTCGGAAACCATGTAGGCTGTTTCGACACTACATTGCTTCGCACAGCTGGGTGAATTCATCTTCTGGGATACTACTTGCTTCGACATGGCGTGTTTGAATGACAAATTCCCAGTAACGTGGGGATTCTTGGAAGCCGTAAGTACAGAATTCACTTCAGTTGGGATAAATTTGCTGAAGTAAGCTTAGGTAATTGACACTCGTAACCTTCTCGGTCAGTAAAAGATAACGGCAACGATAGTTGGAAGATTAAACTGTTTGTCGTTATTGCTCCAATAAGATTAAGATTCTGCCTTAGTGTTAGCCACTGCACACCAGTACCACGCATTGAACCTCCCCTGGTGCGCGTAATAATTTGGCTGAACTTCGTTCCATCAATTCACACAGTTTGTCTCTCTTCAGCCTTTAATCGTAGTGGTGCCAAT
>CALYDF020005162.1:0-14603 GCA_944474145.2 Dicrocoelium dendriticum | reverse complement strand
TCAACTACCAAAATTAGTGGTTCCCCATAGTTTTGGCCGAGGTGTCAAGTGGTATATAGTCACGTGCAGCACACAGCGTATTCCAGAACATCATCATCATCATCATTACACGTTAGCTGGAGGTGGAAAACACCTCAGCTATTGTGCCGCAATACAAAAGGCAAGAAAAGAAAAAACAAACAAACAGTGACACGCCCGCTGAGTCCCCAGTAACGGATGGACATCGTTCCGGAGAGCTAACAGCTGGCTGCCGTAAAAGAAAGTCATATTATGCCTAACGATTGAGATCGTGATTGGAGGGGGATGCTAAACAGGAGGGGGATGGACAAAGGAACTCACAACACAAACGCCATTGGAGCCGGCTCCTAGCCATATCAGCAAGTGTGTCCAGCCAAACGTGTTCACCGTCCTTAGGACCCCAGCCAGGCAGTCGGGATGCACCAACCGACGCCAACTTCGAAGTCAGGGTTTTCATTTCTCGCGACCAAGTCATCACTTGGCCTCCCCTCCTCCTTTTCCAACCGCACCCACAACGCGCAAACAATGCACGTCGTGGGAGTCGGTGTGCTGGCATGCGCAAGACGTGGCCCAGCCATCGGAGCCTGGTGCGTGATATAATCGTGCTGAGCGGTTCACTCGCTCTTCCTGCACCAAATACGCGACGTCGAACACGCTCATTGCTCACGCGGTGTTCCCACCAGACATGAGCTAAGCTGCGAAGGCAGCGAAGATCGAACGTGACGAGTCTCTTCATATCTGTCGACCTGATGGGCCAGGTTTCACAGCCATATAGGAGAGTGGAACGCACGGCTGCGTTGTAAACTCTGCCCTTCAGGGCGAGAGTAATGTCGGGTCTGCGCCACAGGTGGCGGAGATTGGCAAAAGCACCTCGAGCTTTTGCTATACAGTTCGTAACCTCATCTTCAATCCCACGGGTGCTAATATAGCTGCCCAGGTACTTGAATTCCTGAACGACTTCTAGCAGATCACCACCAAGCGTTAGCGCAGGATTGGGTCCCTGCCAATCTTGGAGAAGTACTTTGCATTTTGATGGAGCAAAGCATAGCCCAAAACGACTGACAGCCAGTGCTAATCGGTTCAGTGCTGTTTGGCATGTTTGGGAGCCGTCACAAGTTAGGGCAATATCGTCTGCATACTCCAAGTCAAGAAGTCGCTCACCGGGGAGTAGCTCCACACCTTCTAGGTCGTGTCCAGCGAACGCTGTTTCCATGACTTCATCAATAGCGAAGTTGAAAAGGAAAGGTGACAGCGGGCATCCTTGTCTCACACCGCTGGTGATACTGAAGGGTGGCGAGAGTTTGCCATAAACCCTCACCCTGCCCGAACTATGTGCGTACAGCGCTTTGATAATGTTTACATATTTATCAGGCACACCTTTCTTCAGCAGACAGTCCCAAAGGGCACATCGATCGACTGAGTCGAAGGCACCTTTTATGTCAAGAAACACGACAACGGTGGGTCGCCAATAAACATGGCGGTGCTCCAACACTTGACGCAGTGTGAAGATGTGGTCGATGCAGCCCCGACCTCGACAAAATCCGGCTTGCTCTTCACGAATTTGGCTTTCACGAGTGCCAGTCAGTCTGTGGAGAATGAGAGAGGCAAGCAATTTAGAGGCGATCGAAATCAGACTGATCCCTCTATGATTGCCACATACCAAACGGGAGCCTCCCTTGAAAATTGGGACAATGACGGAGCGGTTCCAGTCTGTCGGGACTGTCTCCTGCTCCCAAAGTTTTACTAGCAACTCGTGTAGATCACCTATTAGAGCAGGTCCACCGAACTTAAAGAGGGCTGGAGGAATAGTATCTGCTCCTGCGGCCTTATGCAATTTCAACAGCCTGATCTCACGTTCGACTTCTGCGCGTGAGGGCGGATCCATGGAGACGGCCCAAGGAGAAGGGCGCTCAATGCCCGAAGAAAGTGATAACTCAGGTTGGTTAAATTGTCTTGCAAAGTGTTCAGCCCAACGCTCCAAGCGTTTTGACAGGCTGTGGATCATCTGCCCACTCTCGTCGCGTATGGTCTCGCTAACACCAGGTCTCCTGCTGCCTGTTGCCCGTATCAGACGGTATAACTTACGATGATTACCCACGGCAGCGGCTGTTTCCATCTCAGATGCACGATGAGACCACCAGGTTTCGCGGTCCTTCTTTAGGCTAGCACGTAGTTTCGCCCTGAGATTTTTGCGAGATTCATTGTATTCGCTTCCAGCCGGAATACGTCGGCGAGCATCCATAAGTTCCATAGACTGTGTAGAGACCCAATGTCCGGTTTTGCAATTTGTTTTGCCACATGAAGACATGCCTGCTAATAGCAACGCTTGACGAGTGTGCGACCAGTGATCTTCAACGGTGTTTAGTGGGCGCTTACTCAGCCCAGATGTCAGCGTATCTTGGTACACATTCAGAACATCTGGCTTCGCCAGCTGGCTAGTGTCAATCCGTTCACATCGACGTCGCGGACGTCCACCGAAACGCACCAGGAGGTCGGCACATACAAGTGCGTGGTCAGAGTCCACGCTCGTGCTCCAAATCGAGCGACAGTTTTGGACACAGCCTCTCCAGCGGTAACTGATCGCAATATGATCGATTTGCGTCCATGACTGGCCCGAGGCTGGTGGCCGCCAAGTCACACTTCTGCGGGTGCTGTGTCGAAAATTAGTGCTCGCGAGAAACAGGCGAGCATCTTCACACAGCTGGAGCAATCGCTCACCATTATCATTACGGGACCCTGCACCATGTTGGCCGCCCAGATGAAGCTCATCAGAGGACAATTTTCCGACTTGGGCGTTTAGATCGCCAGCCAGCACCACAGTATCCGTGCTTCTTCTGTAACAGAGGAGCTCGTGAAGTTGCTGGTAGAAATCATCTTTTACCGAATCAGTGCTACAGTTTGTAGGGGCGTAGGCCGCAATGACAAACAGGCACCGTTTGTCCCCGCGCGACTTCGAGGCACGGAACCAGCCAGCTAATCTAACGGCGCACATCCTACTGTTTACTGGGATCCAATCAAGCAGGGCAGCTTCAGCCCGGGGACTCAAAACAATGCCGACGCCAGCTTGACCGGCATTTGAAGCTGCATCATCGCCAGATAGGCGCAATGAGAATGTGCCGCCAGTGTCGCATGTGGGGGATCTCAGGGTAAGCACGGAGCTCGAATCTTGCAGGCGGGTTTCTGATAAACAGCAAATATCGATCGATAGGGTCTCTAGTGTGCGGGCAAGTGCTGCCTGTTGGCCAGTCTGCAGCAAAGTGCGCACGTTGAGGCATGCCAATCTTAGCGAGACACGAGGACTCCAAAGGGAAACGGATGAACTGACGTTGTCCGCTTGGTTGAACATGGACTTATCGACTGGATTGGAGCGAGGCCCTGCGATTGTGTGTGATTTGAAATTAGAAGACAAGCGACTATTGAAGTAAGCTGGGGGAGGGCCATGAATTGGGGGATTGAAAATGGGGGGGATATAAGTAAAGTTGGAGCGGGACAATAAGGATGCAGAAGCGCAAGAAGGGGTATAAGAAGACGGGAAGGCCTGAGCAGTAGCATCCAAACCCCTATCCACCCTGCTCGATGCAGCAGATAGGGCGCCGTTTATTATCCTCTGCGACGGCCAGAGCATCAAGAAATTGTTGTAGGAAAGGTTCATTGTATTGCGTGGGCAGAATACTGTCAGGTTGCCCAGGCCTAGACAGGAGAACGATTAGGGTTCTCAAGCAAAGCCTTTGGTTCAAAAACCTTACCGCAAGGCAGCGGGTTTTGGCACTGGACTACAGAGCCCGTTTTATGAAATGAGGAGCCACCCCCATTCCAACCCCCAACCTGGAGGACCAGGAGGCTGAGTTTGTCTGGCCTCTAACCATTGACCAATCTGGTATGAGTGGCTCTAAAGGTGCAAAAAAAAGCACCAATAAGCATAGCTCAATGGATCTCTGAGGCACGCAAACCATCACACCACGGTAAGGTCCAGCCTCATTGCGATGGGTATTCCAGAACGTTCGAAATCGATGCGATAGTTGTTAATAATCGATTAACCGCTAAAATAATGCATTTTCCATGCGATCCTTACTTTCGCCCGGAAAGTTTTTCAGACGCAAACCGCACGAGACAGTGCAAGACGGATGTCAAATGATGATATCCACCAAAGTTGTTTGCTTAAGTTTGACTGACAACTATCACAGCTATGTCGTCTGTACGAATAAAAGCGATCTTCATCCATACAGAACCCCAATGCCCACATCGAAAAGCTTGATAAGTGAACAGTCAATGATGGAGTTTACGGCGAAATCGAATTGCAAAGGAATAATGAGATGGAGCCGGCTAACTGCCCGTAGTAAACATCCACGTGGCTGATGTCACATTTCATGGGTAGTTTCCAGAAAGTGTACCAAATAGAGGAGAGCAACCGATATGACCAAAGGATACTCGGAAATCGAGCAACACTGCTCCAGAAGGTTTACGGCAAGCATGTTAGCATTGTGTGACAGTATAACATAAGCCGCCCTGACATAATTAACCTTTTTCTTGCTCTTTCATAATCAACGAGACCAACTACACAATACAGTAGGCGAATGTTTGAGAAGCGACTTTTCCTCACCATCGTGATGTAGTTGCCCTGTAGTTAATTATAGCGTTTCAACTGCTGTTCTGAACACTGCATGCAAGAAAAAAATTCTCGTTGGTAGATATCATACCTTGGACTGCTTGTATATCCCTGTAGATTACACAACAAACTCTCGTCCGCACCCACTTAAATTTCTTGGGAATAGAGTGGGGGCCGATTGACGCCAGCAGAGGTAGAAAAATAGTAGAATGTATCAACAATACATCGGGAACACGTATCGATGCTTAACTATCATGCAACTATTATGGGTTGTTTGTTAGCTGATATACATTAAGGACGACCAAACGCATGGAGAAGCGTCAATCTGAACCCGAAACGTATTTCTTGCAATATATATATATATATATATATATATATATATGTAGGGTTCCGTGTCACTACGTTCCAGATTTCACTGTCACTGCAATCTCCAGAGTTGCTAAGCAACTTATTCATATGCTAATTTAGGGTAGAATTATCTCTGCATAGCCGTTTTCTTTAACAGATATATTCTATTTGGTAATGTCATTTCAAGTGATTGGCTGTTGTTTGACATCCCAGGTGTGGCTGCGCTTGATGTGCATGTTGACAAGGTGCCTACTTGTCTATTACCCACTACCTCGTCCATCTGGCTCCAGGAGACAGTTGGTGGTTGCTTGGGGGGAACGGGGTGCACGGTCCTTGTGGCCGTGCTAGGCATGAAGAGTGGTCCCATGCTCTCATTGTGGAGCGGACTACGGTCCAACCACCGCCTTGTGTTCACTTGATTCCCCAATACAGTGTGCTTGTGTTTGCCTGTGAAGGAGTGTGGGCCGGCTCCGTTGATGAAACGTGGTTCCCATCCACATGCCTCCCGGTCTTATTCCTTCGGGTTTGCACTAAATATGTGGTGTGTGGATGGTGCAGCGGAAGCCATCCTTCTCCCTCTATAGGCGCAGGCGTCCTGTGGCAGGCCACAGTGACAGGCAGATCCGAAACCGGATGCCGCGAACCATATATATATATATATATATATATATTGCAACGGAACTGGACCTTAACGGATAACTCTTCGACCCATATAGCTACTTTGAGTGGAGCCTTTAGTCTACCCAAGCGCTACTCCTAACAGCTTGGTCAATAGTTAGAGGTCCGGCGAAATCCGTTCCGAAATCTGTTCCTCCACGTTAGGGTTCCAGAATAGGATGGCGTCCATTTCTGTAAAACCGAATCGTTACCACATCCGCTGCCGTGCGTACAGGCTTCTGAGCCAAACGCTTTGGATGATGACCCTAATTGTTCTTCTGTCTAGGTCTGGGCACCCTGGCAGTATCTCAGCCCACGTACAGCCACGGCACTCTGTTGTGTCTTCAGGGCTCGACTTAGCTGCTTCCTAGATTGTGCCACGCGATTCAAAAGACAAACCACTGGACGAGTGGTATATTGGCGAAACACAGAACAGGCCGCGTTGGGATGAAAACACACCGATACAGTTCAAATCACGGAAGTGTGCTCGTTTGATTTTATATGTCTCACAGAACCAAGGGACGTGTGAGTGGCGTGAAACAAGCGTAGTAACAATGTTCTGCAACATGGAAAAACACACTAGTCTGCTTGTAACTAAGACTGTTCTAATGCAAGGCACACGGTTCCTTGTGGGAAATCGTGCACTTACCTTTCCGAACAAGTCAATTTATTTCGTTTCGGTGCGCATTTGACTTTGGTCTGTGTGAAATTCTGTTTTTCCATCCAAGTTACAAGATTTGGCCTGAATCATTGGCGCCAACTCGACTTGATTTTCAGACAACGCGATTTTCCTTAGAGCAGGCCGTTCGCGTCCTAACACACTCCCTACAAACGTCAACCACATCCTGCATCGGCCATTGCGCAGCTTATCTGCTGCATACAGCTGGGCCAATAAGCGAAAACAAACTACTGTCTCCGACTCTCTTCTTTCCTTTCTACCTGTTTATTTTTACTCCCAATCCCCATTAATAGACTCCATTCCATAATTGACAGTTTAATTGACAGCAACCGCAATGCCCCTGGAGCCTTACCAACTACAGCTATCTTCACGCACCACTCACTGGACGACTATCAGCAGCAGTCCCTCACAAGGCCACACAGTTCCATTTCCCTGGTGGCGTTCAACCTTCACACTCTTAGACAAATAGGTTAACAGGTCGCACTCGCAAGCACGTTGGGCACGCTGGGCATTGTGGTGCGTTGTGTGTCCGAAACTATGATCCTCACGGGGTTGCTGGATTTCTGCGCACGGTTTGTCCTCTCAATATTGTTTGCACCCATCTGTAGACGCTGATGCGGTATCCACTGGTCAAGCTAGAGTGAACATTGTTCTCAGCTCCAAAGCTGAGTCCTGGTTTGTTGATTGGATTCCGGTGAACAGCCGCCTGTGTGTAATCCATTTGATTACATCAACTAAGGTTGATTCACGAAGTAGTACTAGACGCTGTTTGTTTGTGGTTTCTGCTTATGCCCCCACCGGTGCTGCGAAGGACGCCTTATGCCGCGAACTGAACACGCTCCTACGCAGTCGTGCCCAGTAAGAGATCACAGTCCTTGGAGGGGGTATGAATGCCCAAGTAAGCCCTTTGAGCTCTTCAGAAACTCTGCTATGTGGTATGTATAGACTTAACTCCGACCGTACAGACAACGGTGAGCGTCTGTTACAACTGTGTGCGGAGCGTCGGCTACTACTTAGTAGCAGTGCTTTTAGACAGTGGGCGCCAAGTACCACCTGGCGTCCACCTACAGCTGACCAGCGATTGACCCACATAGATCACATGGACATAAGTAAACGCTGGCGTGGTTCTATTCTGGATTGCAACTCATTCTGGAGTACTTGCGTCTACTCTGATCATGCCTTGGTATGCTGTCGATTTTCCACGAACTTTAGCGAGAGGCATACCAAAGTGTTCCATCCATTGACAACCGAGTAGTTATCCCAACCCTCCCTCAAGCAAGCCTACCAGGATGCTCTGCGTACCGAAGGTACTCTCTCGTCATAAAGACACTGAGCTTCAGTGGAATAGGATCCCTTCCTCCACGCGTGATGCAGGGGCCTCTGCTTACAGCACTATCAATCGTCATCGCAGCACTCACTGGATATCTGTGAGGTCTATGAACATGTTGGAATCCAGAAGAAAACCCGGCTGGCCCTGCACATAACATACTCAACAAAAGCGGAGCCTGTGTGCTCACAAGGAAGCCTGGTGGACCAATCGGGCTCAAGAAATGGAGGAGGCGGAAGCAGTAGGTAACTATCGCAAGCTCTTCCAGTTGATCTGCACCACTAGTCCCAGAAAACCATGCGTCAGTGAGACGACCAGACAGCGCGGGTGCTGTGGTTCACAATAAGGAGCGCGGTATGACTTGTTGGACGAATCACTTGCAAGATCAGTCCAGTAGTTCGCACGCTTCTGGACCTCTTCCTGCCCAATTGCTGCAGGCTGAGTCATGGCCCATTAGTTTAGAGGCTCCGTCGCAGGCTGAGGGCCGAAACGCGATCGCAGCCATTAAGCTTTATCTATTTGCATTTATTTATTGCACTTGGACACGAACTTCTAAGTCAACTGAAACCAGCTAAAAAATGATAAGACATTGCCTTGTTAACTGGATGTAAATCTCGATCGTTGTACTGGAAAGCCGGGTCTTCTACCCGAGTGATGACAGTGTAACCTAAACTTTTGTAGAATTTTGCATTTTTGATAGCGTCAATATAGTCTACCTACAGTTAATCATGTAATATGGTGAAAATGAACCAATATGAGTACATAAAGCTCATCTTGACTGGAGATGAAGTAATTTAAGTGCGATACACAGTGATGACAAAGCCGCCAGTGAATCGTTTCACCACATCTAGTGGCCGCTCGCAGTAATAGCTAAAACCGGTGGCGTATCGGTTTAGCCTTGTAATGATACTTGGCACTTTGAAGGGGGAAAGCACATATCGAAGGGTGCTGCGTTAACGCAGCAGCAGTGGTTGCTTAGCCAACGCATCCGACAGAAGGTGACCTATGTCGTCTATATGCTCAATGTTTGCCAGTTGGTCGCCTAACGAAAGGCGCATTTCAGGAAAAGTTGCGAGCATAGTCAGTCATTTCGATCACAAAGTTGAGAAAGAAAGGAGATTTAGAGCAACTCCGACGAACCCCAAATGTCGTGGGGAATTCGAAGGACAGCTCCCTGTGAATCATCGAAGATTGCATTAGTAGGATTTCAGAACAGGAGGAAGTTTCCCTTGCACAGACTTCAGGGATGGACAGCACAACAGGCTGGTACGATCCACGGAGCTGAAAGTGGCTTTCAAGTTTAGGAGAACCAGAAAAGCAGGTCGTCTGTATGCGCGTGGTTGCGCCAACAAAATGCTAGTTAGCACCACTATGAGTAGGTTGGCGAAAAGGTAGCGTTAGATGAGGATTCGGTGTGAAAATGATGACAGAACGACGTTTACAAGCTGGGTATTGAAGAAACATAACAGTGGTCCGAAGCAGTAAGCTGTAACTGAGCGCGACAAACCTTTGTGGCAACAGGAGTTGCATGTTGCATAGGTTGGGAAGGCAATGCACTATCGAGCCCGATGAGTTAATCTGACACAATTAACCTATGAAGTCGAATTAAGAAGCAATTAAGAAGCATGCAACAGAGAAACCGAGTTGTCAATAATCTCGATGAGATCCGGCCCACTGTTGAAGTTGAAAGCGTAAGACGAAAAGGTGTGAGGTGAAACAGGAAAAAGTGGTGTGGAGAGACCTTCATTGTTTCGAAACACGAACGGAGAGCGTATACATTAACCAGTGTCGGTTACAACCTGCTATAATTCACGGTTGGTTACCATTTCGACCAACACAACCGGTCACGTGAACTGAAGCAAACGCCACGGTTCTAGAAAATAGAGACCATCTAATGCAGCGTAAACACAGCTATGAGCTTGCATAATCCAAAGAGTAACATCGACCGGCTAACAAGTCAAAAACGACAGAACCCAGTAACCTGGAGGCAATTGAGATGAGCCAGATTCCTCTATGACTGCCGCATACCGAACATGAGCCTCCTTTGAAATTTGGGACTATAACGGAGCGCTTCTAATCTGTTAGGACAGTTGCCTGATCGCACAGCATTCCTAAGCTGTGCAAATCCTACTTAAGATTAGGTCCTTCGAATCTGAAGAGTGCTAGAGGAAGTTTATACGCTCCTGCGGCCTTACCTAATTTTCAGTGTCTGGGTTCACGTTGCACTTATGCGCGCCAAGGTGGATTCAAGGGGACGGCCCAGTGAGAATCGCGGGCACTGGTCGATAAGGAAGCGGCGTATACACAGCTGCGACCCTACATAATTCACGGAATGACACCAATTGGGTTAACTAGTCAAAAACTATACTTAATGTAAAGCAAGTGATTAGGAGTGATGGATATAAAGGAGACTGATTGGAAGTAACAAGTGGCTCGATTAGGTAATATATTATACACAATCTGTGGTACAGATATTGTGCCATCGGAATCATGGCTGAATAGGAAAACAATATGAATAATAAGAAAAGAGCAACAAGAAATGCTTTTTTGTCAAGTTTACCACTCACAGTTTTTGAAATTTTTTTTCAGTTTGTTCGTTTTTAGGGGGAGGAGGAAGGGACACCGCAACACACTGATGCACACGTCCGCCATTGACATCGATCTTGAGCCATAACTTCCAAGGTTTTCAACCAGCAAGTATCCTCATCTCTCGGACCCCAACCAGGTAGTCGACAACAACCGGCCGAGGCCAAATGTTTCGTCAACTTTTTCATGCGGCTTCTCCATGTTGTAGGCTGTCCACCAGACCGTCTCTTCCAGCCCTGTCCAGCAAGTGCAAACAACGCACGACGGGGGTAACGCTGGACAGGCATGCGCAATACGTGTCCCAACCACCGCAGTTGATGCAGTGAGATGAGCTCCTCGAGCGAGTGGCTTCCACGTCCCAAGACACGCTGTCTAACTTCCACATTGCTTACGTGGTGCTGCCGCCACACACGGGCAATGGACCGCAGACAGCGGTGCTCGAAGACGGATAGCCAGCGCAAGTCATCTTTACGAATGGGCCAGGTCTCGCATCCGTACAACAGTACAGCACGAACAGTTGCACAATAGACCCGCCCTTTGATGGAGAGACGAATGTTGTGGCGACGCCACAAATGCCTCAGCCTAGAAAAAGCGAGGCGTGCTTTCGAGATGCGCATCGAAATCTCGTCTCCAACAGCCCCGCCAGCAGTGATGCAACTTCCCAAGTAGACAAAGCTCTCCACAACCTCCAGTGTCTCACCAGCAAGCGTGAGTGCAGGCAGAGGCACCTGCCAGTCTTGAAGGAGAGCCTTGCATTTGGATGGCGAAAAGCACATACCATACTTTGATGCTTCAATCGTCAAGCGGTTTAATGCAAGTTGGACGACCTGTGGATCGTCACCTAGCAAGACGATATCATCAGCATAATCCAAATCAACAACTCGAATACCTGGGAGGAGCTCAACGCCAGCGTTCAACGAATCGCTCAGAGCGTTCTTCAGGACGTCCTCAATGGCAAAGTTGAATAGGAACGGAGAGATAGGGCATCCTTGTCGAACTCCACTGGAGACCACAAAGGTAGGCGAAAGCGTGCCATAAGCCATAACCCTGCCCGAGGTCAGACTGTATAGAGCGCGCAGTATGGAGACGAACTTCTCGGGGACACCGTTCCTCAGAAGGCACTGCCACAGCACTGTACGATCGACAGAATCGAAGGCAGCACGGATATCCAGGAACACAGCAATCGTTGGCCTCTGATACACATGGCGGAGCTCGAGGATCTGGCGAAGTGTGAAGATTTGATCGGTGCAGCCGCGACCAGGGCGAAACCCAGCTTGTTCTTCTCGCTGCAACGATTCGCGTGTTGGGGATAGCCTGCGAAGTATGATGGACACCAGCAGCTTGCAAACGACGGGGACTAAACTTATTCCTCTGTAGTTGGAGCAGATTGTGCGCAGACCCTTTTTGAAGATGGGTACGACTATCGATTCACCCCAAGATGATGGAACCTTCTCTTTCGACCAAATTTTCGAGAACAAAACGGTGAGTTCTCGGACCAGCGATGCGCCACCATCTTTAAATAGAGCTGGGTGAAGACCATCAGGGCCGGGAGCTTTATAACGCTTCAGGTGCCGGAGCTCCTGCTCGATTTCCTGGGAAGAGGGAGGGTCTGTTGGGGTAGACCACTCGGGCCCAGCGCGAGCGCCAGAGGTAGCAGATGGAGCTGGGGGCCAACAAAACTGCGAGCCAAAATGTTCGGCCCATCGCTCCAACCGTCGTTGAAGATTGGTGATTAAGGTGCCATCCTCTTCGCATATTGTTTCACTTATACCAGATCGAACACCTTCGGTGACTCGAAGGCCATGGAAGAGTTTCCTGGTATTACCACAGAGACTAGCAAGCTCCATCTCCCTAGCACGTTCACACCACCACGCTTCGCGGTCCATTTGCAGACTCCTGCGCAACTCTCGACCAAGGTATTGGCGTTCTTCAACGTGTCTCGAATCCGATGGGATCAAGCGGCGTTTGTCCATCAGCGACAAGGAGTCGGCGGAAATCCGATGTTTCGGTGGGTGACGGGTAACTCCACAAGTGTCGATACTGGCTGAAACTAACGCATCATTGATATGCGCCCACTGCGAATCGAGATCACCGTCAATAGTTGAGCCAAGCAAAGTTGACAGTGAGGCTTGGTACCTGGTTAAAACCGCAGCGTTTTGTAGATTTGCGACGTCCGGTCGGTAGTGGGCGCGCTTAGGTGATCCTCCGAAACGCATGCAAATCTTAGCACGAACCAATGCGTGATCAGAGTCCAGAAAAGTTGACCAGTACGATCGGCAGTCCATTACGCTTCCGCGCCATCTGTAGCTAATTGCTATGTGGTCAAGCTGGGAGCACTCTTGCGTTTGTGAGGGCGGGCGCCAGGTAGCAGTCTGTCTCCTCGAGTGTCGAAAACTAGTGCTCGAAAGAAACAAGCGGTGATCAGAGCAAAGAGCAAGTAGTCTGTCTCCATTGTCTGATCGACTGCCACCGAGACCAAAACTACCCCCAATGTGGTGCTCGCTTGGTAGAAGGCGGCCAACCCGTGCGTTAAAGTCCCCGGCAAGAATGACTATATCCGTCCGTTTGGAGGAACGCAGAAGTTCATGTAGTTGTTGGTAGAAGCTATCTTTAACTGCATCCGGGCTGCAGTCTGTAGGGGCGTAGGCGGAGACGACAAATAAGGCACGCTTAACATCTCGACGCCTGCTTACGTTACATGAACCTCTTAGTCTGACTGCACATAGTCGGCTGTTGACTGGGATCCAGTCAAGCAGAGCTGATTCAGCCCTGGCATTTAATACAACCCCAACACCAGCTTGACCAGTGGCGGCAGATTCTGGGTCTCCGGAAAGCCGCAAGTAGTATTTGGCGTCAGAGTTTACCGGAGAGGCCATTCTGATGACGGCGCTAGAGTCTTGTAATCTGGTCTCTGAAAGACAACAGATGTCTACCGATAGCGTTTCAAGAGTACGGGCCAGACATGCTTGTCGTCCGATCTGCATCAAAGTTCGAACATTAAACGCTGCGAGGATGAATGGAGAACCAGGTCGGAGAAGAGCTGGAGCTTCGGTGGAGTGAGAGGCGGTTGCGATCGCAGGACATGGAGAATCGGGAGTTTGGCTGTTACTTCCATTAGCTGCGAGACGTGGGTCGTTTGTGACGGTGACCGTAGGAGACCTAAGAGTACATGTAGATGAAGGACGGGAGGTGGGGTGGTCTGTGAGTGGACGTTGAGCGGTTGAGTTAAGACAGAAGAGCGGCATAGCAGTAGTAGTAGTGAGCGGTGAAGTCCATGATTCGTCAGCGGGCGTGATACTACCCGGTTGCCCAGGCCGAAGTAGAGGGTTGTCTTAGGGGGCCCTACCCCGAGCCTTTGATCAAAGATCTAACCTACAAGGCAGCAGGGCGATGTGAGGGCGTCGCAACCCGTTGGGAGCCGGCGACCAGGTAGATGGTTCATACGCCTTTCGGTCCGTGAAGGACCAGGGGCCCAACTCACCCTTAAAGTACAATGCCTCTCAGGGAGGGGCAAGGGGCAGTGACTTTATTTAGTGGCGAGTCACATCCGCCACGTCGCGGTGTTGTTAAACGGACATATGTGGCTTTTTATAGGGAGAACGCTTGCCAGGCGAAAACCCACCACGTCCTGGAACACTGCCGCCGAACCATTCGCTGGAACGGGAAAAACCCGAACCACCCAGCTGGCACCACGAGGAGGTTGTTCGGCAAGTCAGCCCTCGATTAGGTAAACAAGAAATGAAAGGGTTATAGTACTCAGTACAGTGGCGAGTTTGGTTCAGAGCGAACAACAAGTGCAACCGGAGATTAACTTACCCAGGAAATGGGTGCAACAACTATTTTGAGTTAAACTACCACTAGAGGTATTTTGCTTGAAAAGAGAGAAGACGTCGGCGTTGCGAGTGAAAACGTAGCAAGCCAGAGGCTTTTCCCTGAAGCAAACACAAATGGATTAAGTAGACTGCAGAGGCTATTTTACTAACTTGGAGCGGATATAGTTCACTGCCTCCTCGGCAGAGTCAACTTTCATGATAGGCAGGATAGGACCGAATATCTAAATGGAGGTGATGGAAGAGACATCGCGTTGTGAGAAATGAGAGGATGGAATGGCATGGGGATAGGGTGAAAACAGAAGACTACATTGTGCCAAAAGCCATGCGAACACATACGCAAAGAGGAGTCAGCCAACTGAGGGATTAAACACAAACAGTACATTTATGCTCGTAAAAAGGTGGTAAAGCGCCTGTAGTCAGTGAAATTGGATAGCATATCCCTCAGTAGGTCACAACAACGGGTCGCATGGCACATAGATGAGTTAACAGATACTGAGGCTAGTGGAGGACCGCGCCGGCCGTCATTGGACATATATATATATATATATA
>CALYDF020005161.1:0-14639 GCA_944474145.2 Dicrocoelium dendriticum | reverse complement strand
GACGT
This sequence comes from Dicrocoelium dendriticum, assembly GCA_944474145.2. NCBI lineage: Eukaryota > Metazoa > Platyhelminthes > Trematoda > Plagiorchiida > Dicrocoeliidae > Dicrocoelium > Dicrocoelium dendriticum. The sequence continues at coordinate 14,634 of CALYDF020005161.1, read as the reverse complement.
GTGGAGTACCACAAGGCTCGGTTCTTGGACCTCGTCTATTCTTGGTGTTCATTAACGATTTGGCGGGATCAATTACTTCAGATTTCTTATTTTTCGCTGATGATATCAAGATATGGCGAAGGATCAGAGGACCGGATGACCATGAACGGCTCCAGCACGATCTTAACACAGTGTCGAACTGGTCAGTTCAAAACGCTCTACCGTTCAACGTAGACAAATGTCGCGTAGTACAATTACGCCATAGATATAACTACACCTACATACTTGGGACAAAGGAATTGCAGAATAGCTACCAGGAACGTGATCTTGGTGTGATCGTACAGAGTGACCTCAACTGTTCAAAACAGGCTGAGGTAGCTGCGAAAAGAGGCAACCAGCAAGTCGGCATGCTGCGAAGGGCATTCGGGAGATTTGACCCATCAATCTTCCCAATGATGCTCAATTCCTACGTGCGCCCGCAAGTTGAGTACGCAATCCAAGCTTGGCAACCTTGGTTGAAACGCGACCTAGAAGCGATAGAGGCACCACAACGGAGAGCAACCAAGAACGTGATGGGCCTGCGGTATCACTCTTACCACCGAAGGCTGAAGTTGTTGGGAATTTTCAGCGGACGCTATCGAAGGCTGCGCGGCGATCTCATATTAGCGTATCAAATATTGAGTGACCCCAACCACGTATGCCGCCATTTGCTGAAACTTAGCCACAACACGCAGCTCAGGGGTAACTGCTTAAAGTTGAAGGAACAATATAGCCGTCTAGAGTGTCGACGGAATTACTTTTCCCTTCGAGTTTGCAAACCATGGAACGCACTCCCAGACTCAGTAGTATCCTCTCCTACCCTGGATGTTTTCAAAAAACGATTAGATGTTGCCCTCAGCTCCCAACATTTTGTTACCTAAGCTCCTCTGTTGTGGATTACGCCAAGCATGTTTTCAACAGGACTAATGTATCAAATGGACCTAAGTGAGCGACCATATTTTATTTTCTCCCTCCTTACCTCAACTATCACAGCGCCCCAGTGTCTTTCTGAATGTTTACGCGCGATATTTCTTTTTCCTTTTACACTGATGTCAATTATCAAAGTATTCATCTCGGCAGACGTTCGATAGATGACCCACACATATTTTAATTGCATCATATTCACCGCTACCATCCTACGGGACATGTCAAGCACTTGCTTTTATCTCGTGATAAATCATTGTTCATTGTTCATTGTTCACGTCCCATTGTTCAATTACACATATGTTCCCCCCGATCACCATCAACGGCATCTCACTGGTCGCACCTGACGGAAAGCAGAGTCAAACTCTTGGTGTTCGATGCCCGGCGACCACAGCCTCTTCACACTCCACCGAAGCCTCAGCTTTTTTTCGCCCTGGTTCTCCATTCAGCCTCTCGGCGTTTAATGTTCGCACTCTGATGCAGATCGGACGGCAAGTTTGCCTGACCCACACTCTTGAGACGCTCTCGGTAGACATCTGTTGCCTCTCAGAAAGTAGAGTGCAAGACTCCACTACCGTCATCAGAATGGCCTCTGCTGCAAACCCTGATGTCAAATACCATTTGCGTCTTTCCGGTGACACAGAGGCTGTCGCTTCTGACCCGGATAGTGTTGGGGTTTCTCCGAGTGACAAGGCTGCGTCCACTCCGTTTGACTGGATCCCAATCAAAAATCGGTTATGTGCAGTCAGACTTCGAGGTTCAGTAAGCGTGGAGATGTTACATGCGCTTTCTTTGTCGTCTCTGCCTATGCACCTACAAACTACAGTCCAGATGCCGTCAAGGATTGCTTTTACAAACAACTACATGAACTTCTGTTTTCCGCTATAGGGTCTCATATTGTCGTTTTTGCTGGAGACTTAAATGCACCAGTGTGCCGCCTGACACCAAGCGAGCACCATCTGGGCTTAGTTTTGGCTTCGCTAGCAGTCAATCAGACAATACAGGCGGACTACTGTTTCTTTATTCTGATCATCGCCTGTTTCTTTCGAGCACCAGTTTTCGACACTCGGAAAGACAGACTGCTACCTGGCGCCCGCCTTCTCAAACGCAAGTGTGATCCCAGTTTGACCACATCACGATAACCTACAGATGGTGCGGATGCCGATCAGACTGCCGTTTGTACTGGTCAACTTGTCTGGACTCCGATCACGCATTGGTTTGCGCTAATTTATGCATGCGTTTCGGATGACAGCCTAGGCGGACTCACTACCGACCGAACGTAGAATAGCTACAAGACCCTACGACGTTAGCCAAATACCAGGCCTTCCTGTCAGCACTACTTACCCCAGCTTCTGATGATGATCTGAATTCATAATGGACGCGCATCAGAAATGCTTTAGTTTCCGCCAGAATTGATAGTTGCGGTCACCCATCACTGACCGAAAAGCTGTATCCCTGATGGCTCCTTGTCGCTGATGGACAGACGCCACTCGGTCCCGGCCGAGTCTAGTTGTAGTGAAAAACGACGATCTCCAGATCGAGGATTGCGAAAGAGTCTACAAGAGAACCGTGAAACCTGGTGATATGAACGTCCTAGAGAGATGGAACTTGCTAGTCTTTCTGGTAATACCAGCGGACTTATTCATCTTATCCGAGCCACCGAAAGTTTCCGATCTGCAGTAAGCGAAACGATCTGCGAAGAGGATGGCCCACTAATCACTAATCTTTGTTGACGGTTGGAACGATGGGCTGAACACTGGCTCGCAGTTTTGTTGGCCACCAACCCCATCTGTTTCCACTGATGCTGAGTGGTTTGTACCCAAAGATCCTCCCTTTTTACCAGAAAATCTGGAAGGAACTCCGCTTCTTGCAGCGCTATAAAACACCAAGCTATGATGGTTTACCTCCCGCCCTGTCTAAAGATGGAGGCTATTCGCTAGTTTGAGAACTTACTACTTTGTTCTTAGAAGTCTGGCTGAAAGAGAAGATTCCATCATCTTGGGATGAGTCGTAGTCGTCCCCATCTTCAAAAAGAGTCTGCGCACAATGTGCTCTAGTTAGAGGGGTATCAATTTGGTTCCTGTCGTTTGTAAGTTTCTGGCGTCCATCATACTTCGAAGGCTATTTCCAATGTGCGAATGGCTACAGCGAGATGAACAGACTGGATTCCACCCTGGCCGCGGCTGCATCGATGAAATCTTCACATTCCGCCAGACCCTCGAGCTCTGTCAGGTGCACCAAAAACCAACGATTGCTGTGTTCCTGGATATCTGTGCTGCCTTCGATTCTGCCGACAGGTCGACATTCTGACACTATTTGTTGCAGGATGGCGTCCCCGCGAACTTCATGTCTGTACCGCGTTCTATGTACAGCCTGACCTCGAGTAGAGTTAGGGTTTATGGCAAACATTTGCCTTCCTGAGTTGTCACCAGTGGAGTTTGACAAGGTTGCCCTATCTCCCCATTCCTTTTCACTTTTGCCATTTAGGATGTCCTCAAAATTGCTCTGGAAGTTTCCTTCAGCCTTGGAGTTGAGTTCCTCCCAGGTAGCCGAGTAATTGACTTGGACTACTCTGATGACATCGCCTTGCTGGGTGGCGATCCACAGACCGTCCAACTTGCACTTAACTGCTTGTCAATTGAAGCGACAAAGTACGGGCTGACTTTTCTCCATCCAAGTACACATATCTTTTTCATGACTTTCAGATACTTTTGCCTGCATCCAGTCTTAGTGGTGAGGCACTGGAGGTTATGGAAACATTTGTCTACCTGGGAAGCTGTATCACTGGTGGTGTAGCTATTGGATACGTGATTTTAATACGAATCTCAAGAGCTGTCTCGCCTTCTCTAAACTGAGGCACTTGAGATACCACCATGACATCCGTCTCTCAAGCAAAGGGCGGTTTTATTGTACGACTGTCTGCGCTGTACTGTTCTACGGTTGCGATAATTGTCGCGTTCGTACCGTTGATCCGCGCCGACTCTGTCTTCGAGCACCGTTGCGTATGGTCCATTGCCCGTGTGTGTTGGCTGCACCACGTAACCAATGTTTAATTTAGACAGTGTCTTTGGTAGATGCAGGTACTCACTCGAGGAGCTCATCACGCTACATCAGCTGCGGTGACTTGGATACGTACTGCACATGCCCACTCTTCGTCTTCCCTGTTGGGCGTCGTTCGCGGTTGCTGGACAGGACTGGAAGAGACGGCGTGATGGACAACCTACAACATGGAGAAGCCACATGAAAAAGCTGACTAAATAATTGGCCTCGGTCGGTTTTTCTCGACTCCCTGGTCGGAATTTCAGAGATACAGTGTGTCGCTGGTTGGTGATCCTAGAAGTCATGGCTGAGGACCGACGTCAATGGCGGGTGTGTAGCTCTGCTTGTTGCGATGATTTCCCTTCCCTTCGGTAGTCTGCGCCAATGTTCTAAAATCGGTGTCACGTGTCTTAACAGGAAAGCGACTCAATGTTGTGAATCAGTGGAACTTCATATGTGACATCCTATGTGTTGTAGCTATGCGCGCCAACTTGCCACGGATCCGCCGTCACCCAAACTCAGAGCACAACGGTGAACCGAGACTTCTTCGTATTGTAATCACTTCTGCAGACAAAGCAGTATCACTTTTGTTATCGACAGCTCGCCTCCGGAATGGGTCATGATCCATCCGCATCTACCCCAATATTCCGTTGAGCCAGCGTAAACAGATGGAGCATGACTTGGAAGAATACTAGAAGGACTCCATAGCCAGGACCATCGCTGTACCGTTGTTCTTTAGGTTGGAGAACATGATGAGCGCGCAACGAACAAACATGTCCAGGAGCAGTGACGTTGCCTTCGCGAGACCATCTTCCTGGAAAATGCAACGCATTCACTCTCGATGCTGCGCAGCTCGCCAAGTCACAAAGGACGTGTCCCGAGCATTGTGAAAGTGGTGCTTCAATCCAGACAGATGTCAATATGTGTAATTTGGTGCTGGTATGCGGTTTGCAGCAGACTAGCTTCTGAGCTCCGCATCAATGTGGCATCCCCTAAGCAACTACGCGAAAGCAGCAATTTAATCGAACCATTTTCGACAATGGTTCAGATAACCTTACGCAGCTAACTAATGAAACTGGTAAACAAACCCCGTACTTTACATGCAAAGGGATGAGCAATGAGGAAATAGGTCTGACACAATTAAGTCCTTAGAAGTAGGACGCAGCGAACAAGCTTGTTTTCAATGGATCATCATCAGGCTAGTACAACCACAACTATGTACGTCCAAAATGAACACGTGAATTGCAAGCATCAATAAATCAGATATCACATCAACAAGACTATGTGATTATCCCGACCTGGGTGGAGTCGGGGGGAATGGCATGATAGGTCTGCTTACTTGTGTTAGTCTTGGGCAAGGGTAGACAGCCCGTCTGTACAAAATTCTTCTGTGCACACAACTCCGGGTTATGGAGCCGGATTGCAATTGCCACTGCAGTCCACAGCTCTCGTGTGGCGTCTTGGCACACAGTAGATCGGTTGGAATGAATCTTTCGAGTTGATTTTATGGTTGGTATCCACTAAATGTGACAATACTGCGCTCGTGACATTCTTCCTCACATCACTGAATAGCTAAGCTGGACAATGCTCTCCAGCTCTTACGGACAGTCGCATGGTCGTTTTCCAAAATACTTTGTTCGACACAAGCAATAAAAATTGTACACACAGAAAGACCGCGGTATTCTGTCTTTGAGATGCTGGCATATAATTGGTGTTAAGTGGAAGCTTACACGTAAGTCGGCTGCATAGTACGTTTTGGCAGTAGCTAGGCTAAGCCTTCGGGTGATTCGCTGCACTATCGCGTCATCCTTAAACGGTAGCGACAAGTATATTAGGCGTTTCTCTGCGGAAGTAAGTTTCCTCTTCGGCACTTGCGGTTCCATGTGCTTCTGGATGCATTTTTCTGCGTACGCATTACGTTCACAAACCCTTCGGATAAAACATAGCACTTCAGAAAGCGTATCTTCTGCGCATATTCGTCTCGCTCTCTCAGTGAGACAACGGACTAGATTACACTTCTGGCTGCGTGGAACGAAACTATGGAAGTGGGTATATTGCCCATTCCAAGTTCCCTTTCTATGTACTCTCCTCTGTATTGTCTGCTGCCCTATTAATCTGGACATCTAGAAAGGCTAAGTAGTCGTCACTTTCTAGTTCAAGAGTAAATGTTATGTTCCTATGCGCGGGATTGAAGCGGACCAACGGATCTTCAATACACACCCCATCGTCCGCAATACAAGATGTCATCTACATATCGACCATAATAAATCAAACTGTTGATGGACTCCTTCAACCGGTTGTTCTCCAATTTGCTCATGAACACGTCCGCGAGTAATGGGCCTAACGGCGAACCCATGGCCACCCCATCTATTTGTCGGTACAGTGATCCATTAACTTGAAACTGGATAATTCTCATGCATGTCAACCATAGTTGTCTTAATTAATCTGGTGGGATATCGGCGTTGATGTTGTGCAACTGGATGAACTGACATGGATAGTCTACAGTCTCTTCCAGTGGAACATTGTTGAAAAGGGATACCAAGTCTAATGAAAACATTCTTCCCCGGTTAGTTCAAGGTGTCTCACTGTAGAGAAACTCAAAATGTCCTTGAGACTGTACCTAGTTATGGCTTTTCGGACTGGTTCCAGCCGATTGACCAGACACTTGGCGGTCGAATGGTACGGTGAGTTGCACATATCTAGTATTGGTCTTAGTAGTAGCCCTTCCTTATGCAACTTGGGCAGGCCGTAAAGTCTTGGAATCACCGTTCCACTCGGCCTGGTGTATTTGAATACATCAGAGTCGATGATATTTTCTTGTTTTAAGCAACGCAAAAGTTTCGTTATGGACTTTCACTTGCTTGCGTCTTGTTATTCTCGTTAGGCACTCTTCGAAAATTTCGATCCTTCTGTAAGGATAGCATGCACCTTTCTGATATAGTCTGACTTATTCATTAGAAGGACCCAGCCTCCTTTATTCGGTCTAGACAACAGTACGTTCTCGTTTCGCTTGAGTTCTTTGAGGGCGTCTAGATGTTCCTTCATCAAAATATGCTTGGCATATGGTTTATAACTTAGATATTCGTAAAAAAACACAAATATCACACTTAAGTTTCTGTCTCCAAACCTGACCTCACAAATTCAATCTCTAGACCAAGAGACTATCAAAACGTTCAAAACACACTACTGAGCCTAGCTCATGCAATGGGCTATGACAAAATTACCCACTATTGACTCAAACGTGGAAGGAACTTCATCTGTTGCTCCAGTTAATACGTTGGATGTTGTGCTTTGGATAAGTTCTGCTTGGTTCAAACTTCAACCAGAAATTACTCAAAAGTCTTCCGGAAAAGCCGGATTTGCTAAATCGCTTGAGCGAGATACCGACGCCTTACTAGACATTCCATCTCAGTTGGTACAATTTAATGGGCTAGATTTTAAAGAGGTTGTTGAAATGGTTGATGACTTGATAACTTGTACCGAACCAGACGCAGATGCTATTTTTCAGGTTGTACTGCCTGCAATACTGCCCTACGGAAACAAAGAACAGACACCTCATGATGTTGAAAAGGGGGAGTGGATGACGATGCATTGGAAACCATAAAAACTTCACAAATGCAACCCTAATCATTTGATGTAGAAAATTGTTGAAATATGTAGCTTGTGCTGCGTGCTTTCTTTATTTACCTTAGTGATAAGAGAAAGAAACAGACAAATATTGACTATTTCTTAAAAAATATTATGTTACGAAATGAACACCGTTTTAATTTGTTATACCTGGATGTCGGTTACCGTTACGTGACCTTGTCAACTGCGTTCGAAACTGGTTTCTTTGAACATAAAGTTCATATGTACTACTTACCATTAGAGAGTAGTTTACGCTACTTGGCACAGAACCTCTCTATGTTAACCACCTCTATGTTGTCCACTTTGGTTCAGTCCCTTAGGTGGTCAACTTACGGTTCTACTGTACTTGCAAGCCAGGGTAAACCATATGGAAACAGGCAAAAAAACACAGGATATTTGGTGTCCACTTTTCTTCGTAGCCATAATGAAGGGCGAAATAAACGGGATAAGAACAAAAAAGATATTGGAATGCAAGCATGTGGCATCAGCTGTTATGCAGTGCGGTGTACTGACGCTTCGCTGCCACGCAACCACCACCAGTTGCGCGTGAGCTGTTGATATTGCGTGGGCCACCCGGTCCCCTGCGCAGGCTCGAACCCGCGACCTCCGCGTTCCATTGTCATTGTCATTTAGGCCACCCATTTTCAACGGGGACATATGGTCCCCTGGGGGCCATAGGGAATTTTCGGGGGCCCTGGGGTGAGAACATATTTTAGGGGAGTCATGTGGGGGCCATGTTATGATAAGTGAGTTATGATAACACAACTAACAACAGTAATTTAAAATAATTTTCTATTACTTTCTCTCCGCGCACTAATTCCCCTGGTCACTACAGGTCAGTGAAATGAATTACGCATGCGAACGTGCGTGCAAATCGCTCACTTGTGCACTCGTGGTTTCTTCACTGTAGCTTAGGGGCATTTTGTTGCACACCTTTGGATCTATACTCATTCGTCGTGCTTTTAAAAGCTCCACCTTGTGATGCAATTTTCTCGAGCACACTCCGGTGCATACTACATTTACCCTGAATAATAAATTCCGGGAAGTGTTTCACCGATATCCGAGCGCCAAAAGTTGCCTAACTCCAAACATCGGAGACATCGTTTAGTCTCACTCGATAGAATATTCCAACGGCTTTCGAACGAACTGTCACTCGTTCAAATCAAACATTGCTTGGAGCAGCTACAGGTCTCAAGACAAATTCACCCGGCGCGACCCATAGGCTTAACCACAAAACTTCTCACACACCTTCGTGTATTCTGCCCCACGTTCAAGCTGACACATTCGACAGACAAGCCAGAGAGGACGGTCTGCAAGCACACAACTGAAAGGTGAATACTGTGACCTTACTGAAAATGTCAGTAACAGAACAACTTTTTACCATAAAGGGGGAGTCATTCGACTGGTTCGTAAGATTTCCACAAGCGCGATGCCCAGCGTGCCAGTCTAAAGACCTATGGGGATCATGTACCAACCATGGTAAGGGGGCATTTTGTACCGTAACTGTTGCAAGTTCCTCCATGAGAGATTCCTCTGAGTTAAATCTAGTCAGGCCAAGTTATTAAACAAACCAGACTTTCTATGGTTCTACGTGGAATACACATCTATCCCACTGATAAAAGCGTGCTCCTATTATCTCAGAAGTACGACCAGCTACCAGCGAAGTTTGAGGAAATGGTGACCACCAAAATCACTACGGTTGAGGTAAGCATAGCAGACTGTGTAACCCAATCCTCCCCCGTAAGTGCTGCTCCTATCCCGAGAAAAACTTCTAATAACACCGTAAGCAACACGACACATAGTGTCCAGAACATCAACTGTTGCTCCAATACCACACGTGGCTCACATTTGACTAATGCGGTTCCCAGTTTGATCGGAGTAACTACACGTAAGGCTACTTCTAATTTGCCGACGGAGTGCGTAGAAAAAGAGCAAGCCGGTACTGGCGAAAGTTGGGTTACGGTTGCTTCTTAGAAGCCGTCATTTAAAATTATCATCACACCCAAATGGATCGAAAACTGAGGAGCGTAGCGGAATATTCCGAGTGCAAGCACCACCGGTTTCCTGCGGTACATCTCCGAGTATTTCAGTCACTAACCGCGATGTGTCGATAGGCGTAAAGAAACAACTACCTGTACTGAGCGTACTGTGCTCCAATTTCCCAGCATCAAAGTGGATAAAAATAAGAGGCAGGCAGTTGGATGACCTCAACCAGTAGCATATTATTAGTAACCTAATCATAGTTGTACTGAAACCTGTACACGTAGTGCGTATTACGCGACAACCCAACTCTAAGCATTTCAGAGAGCCAAGACTTCCGCGCGTTGTGCTGAACTACACCACTGAAGTAGAATCAGTACTACTGTCGACAGGTAGTCTCAGAAATGAACACTGCTCCATCCGCATATTTCCAGACATCCCATAAGGCGAGCGTTATCCAGTTAACTGCAACTTAGAGGACTACCGGAAGGAAACTTCAACCAGAACCATACTTCTTCACGGGGTTCCTGAAACTGAAGCATGTGATGAGCATGAAATAATCGCCTATGATAAAGAACAATGATGTTATATTCGTGAAACACTCTGCTTGGATGATGTGGTAGCGAAATCCGTCTCAAGGCTGCGTACCTCATCGAACTACAAAGGAAATGGACCGAGAGTGTTGAAGGTGGTCCTACAGTCAAAGCGCAGCTACTAAAAAGCTGGTACATGTTCCGTTTCAGACTAGCATCTTAGGTTCGGCTGAAGACAGTCAGCGATATGTCATCTAGAGATGATATGTCACTCAAAGAACCAAACACGATGGGATTTATAAAGTACAGTGCACCAGTAGTGTATCTAATGTGACAAAGCAACCTGTAGAAGATGATAATGACTAGAAATCTTACACTGTACGTAGAAGATTAGACACGGGAATAACTACGCGGACGATGGATAAGACGTTAATCCCTTTTCTAATTACACACCGAAAAAAGCAGTTAGTTGCTGGCCACTCACTGGCCGGCGAAAATTCACGTATGAGTTGCACAACCTCCGAAACATTGCTTAAATCTGAGAATTTTTCATGTAGGTACATTAACGCCCAAGGGCTCCTCAGTAAACTTACCGAACTTCGGCTACGTCAGGTTGCGAATGCTTGGGACTTAATTTCTATTACCGAAACATAGTTACACCAAGAGGTGACTGATGCTGAGTTTGAGATAGCCGAAATTTCACTCATCCGGATCCACCATCCCAGTAGAGGAGGTGGGCTCCTACTCTACTACCGCAGCGACCTGTAATGTGTAATAGTTGATGTTCTGGAAAATCACCTTAACGACTGACACTGTTGCCGTCTCCGACTATGACACAACGACGCACGTCTCGTAGCTGTCAATGAACAATGATATATTACAGGTAAAAAGCGATTGCTTTACAAGTCCCGTAGGATGGTGGAAGTGAAAGTAAACATAAGTGTAAATCGTCCATTTCAGCGTCAAGCGATTCAGGTGCCACTTATTCATATAAGCATTTTAGAATGTGTACTGAATTGTTGCTGTAGCGTAATATGGGGAAGGCATGTCTTAAGAACAAAAGAAACGACAACGCTTACTCGTGCGCCGCTTTTTTGACTGAGGTAATTGTAATCTGTCCGAAACTGTATTCCACAACAGCAGTGTGTAAGTAGAGAAACACAAAAGCTGGGAATGCGCATCGTTTGTTCGCCTTTGCCTGACGTAAGCATCTCTGATTAAATAGCGTAATGTAAGTGGATAAGCAAATCATCCAGACGTCTTTTGAATACCGTTAGCGTGAGGGAAGAAACAACGTATGTGGGAAGAGCGTTCCAGTGTTGACACACACGAAGGGAAAAGAAATTCCGGCGGCATTCCAACCGGCTGCATTGTGTGGCCAGCTTTAGCTGGTGTCCTCTGAGTGTTGTATTGCTACTCAGCTTTAGTAGGTGACGACAAGAATGGTTTGGATTCCTCAGGATCATATAAGTCATTATCAAGTCGCCACGCAGACGTCGATATTATCCACTGTAGACCCCGAGGGTTTTCAGCCTCTTGGTCGCCCTTCGTTGTGGCAGTTCAAGAGCGGTAAGGTCTTGCTTATACCATGGCTGCCAGGCGTGGATGGCCTACTCAGAATGAGGCCGAAGGTGGGCGTTGAGCATCTGAGAAAGGATGGAAGGATCGAAGCGCCCGAATGCCCTCCGCAAAATGCCAAGGTGTTGGTTGGCTTTTTTGGAGGCTTTCTCGGCTTGACGGGAACAGCCCAGCTCTTCCAGCACTATCCCGCCTAGATCGTATTCCCTTGAATTGCGCTACAATATTTGATCCCTCAGTCTGCATTCGCAAGTAGTTTTATGGAGTATGCTCAACACCTTACACTTCGTAGCGTTGAACTGAAGCAGGTTCCGAGTCTGCCATTCGTAGACCCTGTCAAGATCATCCTGAAGTGCTGCATTGTCGCTGGTTGTTCTAATGGGTCGCCATATTTTGAAATCATTAGCGAAGAGTAAGGAGTTGGAGGTGATTACTGTCGCGAGATCGTTTATGTAAATCAGGAATAGTCGTGGACCAAGTACTGAGCCCTGGGGCACTCCGCACTTAACGTCGATTGGGTCAGAGATGACGCCGCGAAATCTTACATTCAGATATCGTTGAAACAAGAAGTTACCTATCCATTCGAGGATGGGGTCACCAATTCCACAACACTTCATCTCATGAAGGAGGATACGGTGGTTCAGACGGTTGAAAGCCTTTGATAAGTCCAGATATACTGCGTCAACACCTACGCCGCTGTCAACGGTCTCAGTCAAACTGGATCTCGTCAGTACACTGCGGCAGTTACGGCGCAATGCCACACTGACTCTAACTGTTTTACTCATGACACTATCACTAGGTGACACTCATTTGCTAGTCAGTCTTCCTCGTTTGGGTTTTACTGCGGTAGTGCTAGGTTACACGTTTTTCGTCCCCAGTCTCAGCTGGTAGCGTTCCACCACTCTATCTTCTTACTGGTGATAAGGAAGGGGTTTTATAAAATTATTATATGAAAACACATTTAACTGATATTTAAAATGGTTGAACACTACTGTCTCAACTCGCGCGTACGTCGGCGGCTGTCACGTTAGCCCGCAAATTTCCGTATTCCAGCGGCTAGTCTGCGCGCGTGGGGTACTATCTTACGGGAGGATATACGTTTGCTTTTGTGAGTATATATAACATAGTGTATATCTAAGGATGTTTCTCATTATAATTATGATGTCGTCTCCGGGAATTATTTCTTACTCATGAGCAGGGGATTTTGATGTAATTAAGTGAGGTTCTTCGCAGCCAGTTTCCAAATCAGATAGTCGTTCACCTGCGTACATCAGTACAACAAAATATATCCGCCCTGACAGTTTCTAAATACTATGTCGTACATAGCTACTGTTAGTGGACGTCGTGTCTTTCGGGGCCAACCCTGTCCTCTGCAACGTTCGTAACTTGCACGGCAGTGGAGGATAAGACGCACTATATCGCAGTTAGCTTGTAAATCATGACGGTCCGAAGCTGTCATCCGTGGCCCAGTGGCATAAGCTGCTGACTGGCGGTTCAAGCCGCTGGTGGTCATGGGTTCGAATCCTGATGGATCCGATGGATGCGCACTAGTGATGATGCCCAACTGGCTGAAACTGCAGTCTAGTGCTTTCCCGGGCATGTGAACGACTATCTGATTTGGAAACTGGCTACGAAGAACCTCACTCAATTATTTCTTAATTGAAATAATTATAAGAATCAAATGCCTTGCCAGCACGCAGTTGGCGCCATGTTTGGCAATAGCTGATGTACGTTATTCTCTTCGTTGTTGACACTCCCATGCCGGTTGCTTGAACTATCCGGCATTTTCTTCCATATTTGTCTCTTCTATCCTTCATTTCACTTGTTACCAGAGTTTGCTACAACTTTCCTGTAATGTAAGTGTAACTAGTGATTATTTCGATTTTCTGTTTTATTTGTTTTTCTCATTGACTTTTGTCAAGAATATTGCTTCTGTCATTCTAGCCATCCGCTGTATTTTCAAAGTCATCCTCAGAAAGGGATTTTGGGTGGGTTCTAACAGTGTTTCTACAGTTATAAATTTTAACATGTTAGCCACCCATAGAAGTTTCAAATATGCTTTCCAAACGGTCAAGCAAGTGGAAATTTAGTGCCACCAATTATTAATACTACCTGAATGTTTCGCCTTGTCGAATGATATTATTTAATGCACATGGTATAATTGTGTAAGATTAATTAAACAAAAGCAATATACATATATTACATATTAACAATTTACATTGGTATATTTCAGAAAAGATCTCCTAGGCAACCAATAAGTTTCGGCAGTAATCCGTAGAATACCTGTCATTTGGATACATCGCATCACTTCAAAACCCTATATGTTTACTTTGTCAGAAGACTTTCAAATGAAAGTATGCGACCACGTAAATTGAAAAATTATTTGGAAAGTATTGATAAGGGCGAAAGCGAAAAGTCTGGATTTTTTGGAAGGCTACGAGATTTCTTCGAAACCCTACCAACATTAAAGACAATAGTTTATGACAGGGCAAAATGGCGAATGGACTTACGGCATCTTATAAAATCAGTCAATTGATTGCCAGAAATTGCAGTCCACATAATGTTGGAGAAAATAATATCTTGCCTTCGGTATCAATGATACTGTCTGACCTGATGTATATGAATCCAAAAGAAGCAGTTTAAGGCATTCTGCTCAGCAACTCAAATCTATCTAGGCGAATAGATGTGATGGCTCAGAACATACAAAGTACCTTAGTTACCTTACTACAGTCTAGCAACTTTTCGTCACTAGTATATTAATCAACTTTATCTGATAACGACGCTCGTCTTGCGGCATATATTCGATTCTTTATTGACGATGTATTAATGGAGGATGCTGCTTGCCAGGATATATAAAACTTATACAAAGGGCCAAGCTATATTCGAGGTAGTTAATGACTATGTTACGTGTTCAACCAATGATCGCTCACTATGA
>CALYDF020005160.1:0-14645 GCA_944474145.2 Dicrocoelium dendriticum | reverse complement strand
CTTTGCTACGCAAATCTTTAGGAGGTTGAACAATGGACAATGGACAATGGTTTATTACGGGTAAAAAAGTATCGCTTAACAAGTCCCGTGGGATGGAAATTATTGCGAAAACTAATTGCATAATAAAGTGAAAAGCGTTATGGTGGACTCACCATAGACTTATGTGAAATAGCGGAGATGTTCGCATATTAAACGTATAAATCCATAAATCCATTGGTTAGGCGTTTGGCAAGACACCGTTTGATTGCGTTTTGTAGCCCCTGGCTAACAAGTCATCAAATGAAATGTAAGTGAGACAATGCATCGTCCACACGTTTTTTTAATATCGCCAGATTGGGAGCAGAGACGACATAATTAGGGAGGGCATTCCAAGGCTCACACACGCGGAGAGAAAAGAAATTTCTACGGCATTCAAGCCGGCTATACTGAATTGTCCGTTTCAGAGGGTGACCTCTTAGTTTAGTGTTGTGGTTCAATTCCAGTAGCGGACGGCAAATGTGGTTTGGGTTCTTCAGAATCTGGTAAACCATTATGAGATCCCCCTGCAAAAGCCGATATCGACTGCTGTAGATTCTTAGAGATTGCAGTCTAAGCTGATAGGGCAGATGAAAGAGGCCCCTGACATTCTTGGTTGCCCGTCGTTGAGGAGTCTCGAGAGCAATGAGATCCTGTTTCTGCCACGGCTGCCCCGCCTGAATATCATATTCCACGTGAGGTCGCACGTAGGCGTTAAGCATTTGGGGAAAGATTGATGGTTCAAACCGACCGAAGGCTGTGCGAAGAAGGCCGAAGTGTTGATTTCCGGTTCTCCTCGCCTTCTCTGGAACACCCGAGATCTTCCTGTACCAATACACCCAGGTCACGCTCCTGAGAAACCTTCGCCAAGGTGTGGTATCCAATCTTGTAAGCGCTCACCAGCTGGTGACGCAGATGCTTCACTTTGCACTTAGCCATGTTCAATTGAAGCTTGTTACTCTTTGACCATTCGTAAATGCAATCTAGGTCATGTTGGAGCAGATCGTGGTCTGGCTTGTTACTGATCGCCCGCCATATCTTGACGTCATCGGCGAAAAGCAGGAAGTTTGAGGAGATGATTCTTGCCAGGTCGTTGATAAACATTAGGAATAAACGCGGTCGCAGCACTGAGCCTTGTGGAACACCACATTCCATCTCAATTGGGTTAGAAAGTGATCCCCTAACACGTACTTGGAGCTTTCGTTGGTAAAGGAAGTTGCCAATCCAACCAAGTACAGGATCTCCGATTCCGTAACTTTGTAGTCTTTGAAGTAGGATGCGGTGATCAAGGCGGTCGAAAGCTTTGGAGAAGTCCAGATAGATGACGTCGACTCCGACCCCATCATCGGCCACTTCCGTCCAACTACCTCGTGCAATTAGTAGGTTGGTGGTGCATGACCGGTGTTGACGGAAGCCATGATGTTCCGCTACCAAGATGTTGCATTTTTCCAGGTAGTCCATTAAAGCCTCAGCGACGACTGCTTCCATCACCTTCGCGAGCACAGGGAGGAGAGTCACTGGAAGATAGTTTGCAGGATCGGAACGGCTACCGCCTTTAAAAATAGGGGTTATAATGCCATACTTCCACCTAGTGGGGACTTGTTGTTCATCAAAGCACCTTTGAAAGAACTGTGACAGTGGTTCAGCTAGCTTGGTGGCCACAGCCTTCAGTGCTTTCGGGCGGATGTTGTCTGCTCCCGGAGAACTATGTTCACGCAGTGAGAGTAACTTCCTTAGCACAATTGATGGGTTGAAAATTACATTTGTAAACAAAGGTGTCGGTAATGAGCTTGATATTATGGGACAGGTAGAGATTGCGAGTTCAAAAATTGGGGCGTATTGCAGCCGCAGGGCATTAGCTGTTTCTTCGGCGCTTTGTACTCTACCGCCTGTCGTGAATAGTGGGGGTATTCCATGCTTCACTTTACGAAGCTTATTGACATGCTTATACAGCAGTTTGTTGTTTGCCATTAAACTTTTGGCTAGGCATGTTGATAAGTTATTTTGTCCTCACGGACAAGTGCGGTGCAATGGTTACGATGGGCCAGGAAATTTCCCCAAGTCTCTGAGTCTGGGTTAATCTTGTAGGCACGCCATGCTGCATCCCTTATCGCTAGGCATTTGCGAGTCCTACTCCTTATAATTGAAGGCATTTTCGCGGGATGAAGGGGTTTGGTCTCTGATGCTTTGTTGACGATGTCGCTGAGCTTATTAATGAACTCTGCCCAAACATTGGCAAGGGGACTTTCGTTTGAGAATTCACAAGCAGCTGCGTCGGCGAGTTCTTTCAATACGTGGTAACGTGTGATTGTATGAGTTAGTTCCGAGTGTTCAGCTGGATACTCTGCATAACACACATAGTCAAAAGTTATTACTACGTGGTCACTGTGACCTAATGGACTATCCATCAATAACTTGTCAATCATGAGCTCTTCATTTGTGAGCACAAGGTCCAATATGGACGGTTTGTTTGCTGTCCTGAATCTAGTGGGCGTGGTGACATGATTGTACAAAGGGATATTAGCGATCAGTTCCTGCAAGTCTGCTTTGAACTGCTCACTGGGAGATGCCGAAACCTCTAGATTGTGTAGATTGAAGTCCCCGGAGATGAGAGTGTTGCTGTACCTAGTGCGTGTTACTCTGTTTAGGCCACGGATCAAGCAGGAATCCATTTCCAGAGTGGACGTTGGGGGGCGGTAAACGATAGCTATGAGACATGTATCGTTGTGTCTCAGTCGGAGACGGCACCAGAGTGAGTCGGTAACGTGTGTTTCCAGGTCCTCAACTATTGTACACTGTAGATCACTACGGTAGTAGAGTAGGACCCCACCTACTCTGCTGGGGCGGTCGTTCCGGATGAGTGACATTCCGGCTATCTCAACCTCAGCATCAGTTACCTCTTGATGCAACCAAGTTTCGGTAATAGAAATTAGGTCCCAAGCATTCGCAACCTGACGTAGTCGAAGTTCGGTGATTTTACTGAGGAGCCCTTGGGCGTTAGTGTACATACATGAAAGTTTCTCAGATTTAATCAATGTTTCAGAAATTGTGCAACTCCTACGTGAAGTTTCGCCGACCAGTGAGTGGCCGGCGACTGGATGGGTGGATGAAGCAAATGAGTTTACGCCGACCATTAAAGGGTCGGCGACTAATCGTTTTTTGGATGGGTTGCATACTCTCGAGAAGTATTTGATATGTAAGCAGGTATCAGATGCTCCGAATCCTGGTGTCTGCTCGTGCTCTGCTGTGCCCCTCCGGATAGTATGGCTACTCTTGAAACCGTCCCCGAGTCGGGTCCTGCAGCTGGCGTCTTCACTAATAGTTGTGCCTCTACTGAATTGTCATTAAAAGGTGTTGGTGTTCTTCCTGCTTTCAGACGAATTTCCGTTGGCAATCTGCAACGAAATTTAATCCAGTTCGCTAGTAGTGTTTGTGCCATTTGTTCTGACTGTAACACAGATGTCCAAACGAACGGTTCGTCTTTGTGCAGCAGCTTAAGTAACGGACTGATCAGTTCTGCCAAATGTGGCACGAATTTCAAATCATATACCACGACTCTCAGGAATGAACGGAGTTGAATTTTGGATTTAGGAAAGGAGAAATTCTTGATCCGCTCATATTTCTCCTGGAGTGGCTGCACTTCACCATTCCTCACAATGTGACCGAAGCGCACAATAGACTTCTTGACCAGTTGCGAGTTTTTGCGAACTAGTTTTTAGCCCGCTTTCTCCAGTCGTTGAAGTACGGCTGCGAGTCTGGCACTAGGTTCATGTCCTGTCTCAAAGAAAATAAGGATATTATCTCTATAAACGACCACTCCTTGAAGTTCTTCCAGAATCATCAGTAGTAGGCATCGGAATGTAGCACGAGCAGTGTACAATCCAACTGGCATTCTTAAAAATTCCTACTGCTGGCCGTACCAAGCGCCTCCCTATATTGGCAACGGAGGAGTTATCTCCTTCCCCTGTCATGTAAGCCAAGCAGATTGCAATGCGTGCCGAATTTCTGGCTCACTTGTCCTAACGACTCTAAGCTTAAATGGAATAGGACGTCGGCCGCCATGCAACATGTAGGAGCTTCCATTTGCGGCACTATCAATCGTCATCACATCATTCACTGGATGTCCTAGAGGTCAGTGAACCAGTTGGTGTTCATTAACGATTTGGCGAGATCAATTACTTCCGATTTCTTATTTTTCGCTGATGATATCAAGATATGGCGAAGGATCAGAGGACCGGATGACCATGAACGGCTCCAGCACGATCTTAACACAGTGTCGAACTGGTCAGTTCAAAACTCTCTACCGTTCAACGTAGACAAATGTCGCGTAGTACAATTACGCCATAGACATAACTACACCTACATACTTGGGACAAAGGAATTGCAGAATAGCTCCCAGGAACGTGATCTTGGTGTGATCGTACAGAGCGACCTCAACTGTTCAAAACAGGCTGAGGTAGCTGCGAAAAGAGGCAACCAGCACGTCGGCATGCTGCGAAGGGCATTCGGGAGATTTGACCCATCAATCTTCCCAATGATGCTCAATTCCTACGTGCGCCCGCAAGTTGAGTACGCAATCCAAGCTTGGCAACCTTGGTTGAAACGCGACCTCGAAGCGATAGAGGCAACACAACGGAGAGCAACCAAGAACGTGATGGGCCTGCGGTATCACTCTTACCACCGAAGGCTGAAGTTGTTGGGAATTTTCAGCGGACGTTATCGAAGGCTGCGCGGCGATCTCATATTAGCGTATCAAATATTGAGTGACCCCAACCACGTATGCCGCCATTTGCTGAAACTTAGCCACAACACGCAGCTCAGGGGTAACTGCTTAAAGTTGAAGGAACAATATAGCCGTCTAGAGTGTCGACGGAATTACTTTTCCCTTCGAGTTTGCAAACCATGGAACGCACTCTCAGACTCAGTAGTATCCTCTCCTACCCTGGATGTTTTCAAAAAACGATTAGATGTTGCCCTCAGCTCCCAACATTTTGTTACCTAAGCTCCTCTGTTGTGGATTCCGCCAAGCATGTTTTCAACAGGACTAATGTATCAAATGGACCTAAGTGAGCGACCATATTTTATTTTCTCACTCCTTACCTCAACTATCACAGCGCCCCACTGTCTTTCTGAATGTTTACGCGCGATATTTCTTTTTCCTTTTACACTGATGTTATTTATCAAAGTATTCATCTCGGCAGACGTTCGATAGATGACCCACACATATTTTAATTGCATCATATTCACCGCTACCATCCTACGGGACATGTCAAGCACTTGCTTTTATCTCGTGATAAATCATTGTTCATTGTTCATTGTTCATTGTTCAAGTGAACTCCCGACTGGCTGTGAGCACACCGTGGACAGACGGACTATTCGGCGCGAACAATAGCGCAGCCTACATGCTGATAAGCAAGCCTGGAGGACCGGTCGAACTTAAGAAATGGAGGAGGTGGGAGCAGTAGGCAAGTATCGCAAGCTCTTCAAACTGATCCGCACCACTGGTCCTAGCCAACCTGGCGTCAGTGAAGCAATCAGAGACAGCATGGGTGCCTGCTTCACAACAAGAAGCGCCGTATGGTTCGTTGGGCGGAGCACTTTCGAGAGAAGTTCAGTGGTCCCCCTGCATTGGACCTCTTCCTACTCAGGTGTTGCAGGCCGAGCGATCGCCACGTAGCTAAGAGACTCCGTCGGAGGCTAAAGTCCGGAACGCCATCGCAGCGCTTAGTCGTTTTCGTACCGCTGGCCCAGATTTCCTCCGGCCTGCACTGTATAAGGATAGAGGTGAGGTCCTCTGCAAAGCACTGACTTCCCTGTTCGAACAGGTCTTGAAGGCGGAGACCATCCCATCTAACTGGAGCGAATCAATTATGGTGGCGACATACATGGAATGCAGTCGCACTAACCGTGCTAACTACAGATGGTGACAAGATTACTGGCCTCAATTCTCCTTCGCTGCCTCACTGCGGAGCGAGAATCACAGATTAGGGAGAAGCAGACAGGCTCTCGCGCAGGATGATAGATGCTAGCGCAGCTACCTGCGTACCACAAGCCAAAAATACCTGTATTCCTCGAATTCAAGTGCGCAATCGACTCAACTCACAGGTGGAATCTTTTCGAAATGTTTGCGCGGACACGTATTCCCGTGAAATATGTGGACATTGTACGTGCTCTGCACTCGATGAAGACAGACCTACTCAGGGTCTAGAGTGACCTGTCGAATAGCTTTCCGACAACAAGTGGCTTTCGTCAAAGTTGCCAGGTTTCCCCATTTTCGTTCAATTTCGTCGTGAATTCCATCATGGAGTGCTTCATTTCGGAGCCTCATGATGCGGGCATTGATGTGTTGCCTGGTGCAAGGCTAGTCGTTCTTGATTAAGTGGACAATATCGTCTTGCATGTAACGATGTTGGAGCGGCAGAATCAAACAAGCATAACTTTTCCAGAGTGGTCCCATCATTTAGCATACGTTTCGCATCTTGAAAGTGTAAAGCGCTGGTACAGGACCACCATCTACTTGATGACCCTTGATGGCGAGGAACTCCAGCTGGTTGATCAATTCACTTACCTTGGCAGCTGTATCAGCAACAGTGGGCGTATAGCAACTGAAGTCATTTGACGCATTGCAAAAGCTGGAACTGCCTTTTGGAGTCGGCGACATCTGTGGCGTCACAAAGAGGTCTCTGTCAGTCTCTAGCGCATGTTTACAGGGCCACAAGAGGGCCGTCCTACTTTATGGGAGCGAGACTTAACCCCTGCGATCTGAGGTCCTGCGGCGCCTTCACGTCTTTGATCATCGTTGTCTGCGAAGCATTGCCTTATGTCGGCTGACCCCAGCGCGTGCGTAACGAGGATGTGCATAAGCGAGTACTAGGCAGTGATAATCAGGCTAGTTCCTTAGAACTGCAGATAGTACTGAATAAGTTGCGTTGGCTTGGGCACGTAATATGTATACCTTGTCATCCCTCCCCGAGGAGGGCCGTTTTGTTTGACAGTTGTAGGTTGGTGCAAGGCCCGAGGTGAGCAAAGATTAACTTGGCAACGGGAAATGAAGTCACTGACAATAAAACTTTGTGCCGTTGGTCCGTCTTGCCTTCCAGAATGGAGTCCACGTGACCCACCTTACAGGACATAGCTTGCAGCCGGCACCTTCGGCTTGTCTTCCGTCGTCGCCTAGTCGGACTGCCTGTTTGCAGTGTGCTTCGTGCTGAGTTAGCTGCAAGGTAATGGTTGAGTATGACGCGGACCAGTGAAAGCCGCAATGAATCTGCCTCATTGATGCTGTCTTTGCACGACAGCCAGCTGTTTGTGAGGGTATGATGTTGGCACAAGGTGTAGACGCCTTGACTCTGATTGTTTGTTTAGGGCACTAAGGATTTACAGTAGGTCTCTCTCGTGTCCCCGTTATTATTCCTTGTTCCGTAAGTCACCATGGTTTTACGGCAGCGAAGCATCTGTTCAAATGTCCGGTGTACTGCTGTTGCTGTTCTGTTGCTTTTTTCTTTGCCAATATCCACTGGGCATCATAATGGGCGTAACAACTCCTTTCTAATAGTAAAAGCAAACGGGATTCGGTCGACGGGACCGAACTGGTGGCACAGTCTCTCATTAGCAGTATCAAGCCGTGCAATCCTCGATTTCCAAACAACAAGAGATTCTCCGTTAGTAGACGGTAAGGGCTTCATGTTGATGCAGTTCAAAAGCTGCCTAGTTATGTTGGATCTTCCACGTACCTGTGTAGACCAGACCTACTAACAAGGCCCCGCAACCCATAATTCTACGGCCAATGCTGACCTTACATTCGAGGTGGAAATACCAGAGGATAAGAGCAACCTATGCGCACGATCGTACTTACCTGGAAGATTCCCATTGTCACAAAGTGGTCCCTAGCTCTCGCGTCTCAGAACTTGTGGGCAGAACCAGAGAAAACCTGATTAGATTAGTGATCGTGAACTCCAACGTCTGCGACACGCATCATTCCACGGTCTCACTCAGGTGACGTATATCTAGGACGACCGGTTCCTCTCAAGGCACAGTAATATATTTAAAAAAGTTTGCTAACAGACATAATGCCATCAGAAACCATGGGATTCAAACGAAGGTACAGAAACAGTAAAAGAAAACACAACACAACAATGTCCATGGTTTCCTCAGAGGGCGAGATACTACCCGGTTGCCCAAGCCGAAGTAGGGTGTTGACTTAGGGAACACCACCCCGAGCCTTTGGCTGAATAGCCTGCCCGCAATGCAGCGGAGCGAATTTAGGGAATCGCGCCCATTGGGAGCCTGGGACTGATTGCTCAGTTCATGCGCCTTTCGTTTGTTCCTTTGTCAAACAGGGGCCTAATGCTCCCCAGAAGTACAGCATAACGTTGCTGGAATACAATGCTTCGCCAGCATGAAGCAAGGGGCAGTGACTTTATTTAGTGGCGAGTCACGTCCGCCATGTCACAGTGTTGTTAAACGGACATATGTGGCTTTTTATAGGGAGAACGCTTGCCAGGCGAAAGCCCACCACATCCTGGAACACTGCCGCCGAACCATTTACTGGAACGGGAAAATCCCGAACCACGCAGGTGGCATGAGGAGACTGTTCGGCTAGCCAGCCAAGGCACAGTAATAAAATGACGGCGTGCCAATTGCTGCATGTACCTGCTCCAACAGCACGCCGGTTTGGAACCCTGTGTACTGAGGCACTGGTAGACGTAGCAGGTAGTTTGGATACCTTCAAGAAGCTGCTCCATAATGTGTTTATCCTGTCGACCTGTCCTCATAAGCAGTCTCAGTTATCCTTCGTAGTTTGTATACGTAAGCCCTGATGCTTGCTCCCGGTCGCTTTAACCGAAAGTAGAACCCTCGTCTGAACCGAACAGGCAAGACCTGGTGGAGAATAGAAGAAAATGTCTCCGTGGTAACTTCTTCCTCCAGGATTTTACTGTGGTGGACAGCATCAAAAGGGATCCCGTCGCAACAGTCTGAAAATAACGCTCCCGTGATGGAAGACTAGGTAACATCGGGCGTACATCTGTATCTGCTACTTCCACTTGGAATATGGCACTCCTGAGAAAAGAATTCCAGGAGCAGGTATAAGTGGCGTTCAGACCGCCGGCTTGGCTGGTTTGCCGAACTACATCCTAGTGCCAGCTGGGTGGTTCGGGATATTCCCGTTCCATCAAATGGTTTGGCGGCAGTGTTCCAGGATGTGGTGAGTTTTCGCCTGGCAAGCGTTCTCCCTATAAAAGGCCACATATGTCCGTTTAACAACACTGTGACATGGCGGACGTGACTCGCCACTAAATAAAGTCACTGCCCCTTGCTTCATGCTGGCGAAGCATTGTATTCCAGCAACGTTATGCTGTACTTCTGGGGAGCATTAGGCCCCTGTTTGACAAAGGAACAAACGAAAGGCGCATGAACTGAGCAATCAGTCCCAGGCTCCCAATGGGCGCGATTCCCTAAATTCGCTCCGCTGCATTGCGGGCAGGCTATTCAGCCAAAGGCTCGGGGTGGTGTTCCCTAAGTCAACACCCTACTTCGGCTTGGGCAGCCGGGTAGTATCTCGCCCTCTGAGAAAACCATGGACATTGTTGTGTTGTGTTTTCTT
This sequence comes from Dicrocoelium dendriticum, assembly GCA_944474145.2. NCBI lineage: Eukaryota > Metazoa > Platyhelminthes > Trematoda > Plagiorchiida > Dicrocoeliidae > Dicrocoelium > Dicrocoelium dendriticum. The sequence continues at coordinate 5,026 of CALYDF020005160.1, read as the reverse complement.
TTATTATTTCTGTACCTTCATTTGAATCCCATGGTTTCTGATGGCATTATGTCTATTCGTAGACTTTTGTAGTATATATATATATATATATATATATATATGTATATATGGTTGGCGGCATCCGGTTTCGGATTTGCCTGTCAATGTGGCCAACCACAGGACGCCTGCGCCTACAGAAGGACCATGGATGGCTTGCGCTGCACCACCCACAGCTCCAACCACACACCCCATATTCAGTGTAAACCCGAAGGAATAAGACCGGGAGGCATGTGGATGGGAGCCACGTTACATCAACGGAGCCGGCCCACACTCCTTCACAGGCAAACACAAGCACACTATATTTGGAAATCAAGCGCACACAAGGCGGTGGCTGGACCGTAGTCCGCTCCACACTGACTGCATGGAACCACTCTTCGAGCCTAGCACGAGCACAAGGACCGTGCACCCTGTCCCCTCCAGCAACGACCAACTGTCTCCTGGAGCCAGTATGGACGAGGTAGTGGGTAATAGACAGGTAGGCACCTTGTCAACATGCACATCAAGCGCAGCCACACCGGGGATATCAAACAACAGCCAAACACCTGAGAGAGAGAAAGGGGGAAAGAAAAAGAGAAGAGAAAAACTCGATAAATGCATAAGGAAACGGTGATATAAACCTTAATTAAATAGCATATGTAATAAGTTGTTTACAAACAAATCCTAACTAAGTGCACTAGGTCAGGAAGTATAGTTCACGAAATGCCACGAACACAAAAATGTTATGGAAATCGAATACAATTGGCTTAGGCGATGTGTGCAAGTTAATGGAATAGAGTACAGGGAGATATTTATATGAGAAAGAGAAGCATTAAGGTGAACAATGTAAACCCACCACCTGAAATAAAGAGACTTAGCATGGAAGCACGCTGTTAGTAAATCGAATTCAGCGTGCCTACAAACTCTGCGCCGGCTCGCCGTAATTCTCTGCAGGACCTGTCGTCGCTTCTGTAGTGGCCCCTAATGGCATAGCTCATGGCCCACTAGACATTTATATGAGAAAGAAAGGCATTAGGACGGAACCGAAAACCCACCACCTGAAATAAAGAGACTTAGCATGCAAGCATGCGGTTAGTAAATCGAATTCAGCATACCTACAAACGCTGCGCCGGTGCTGCCTACGTTCACTGCGGGACCCGTCGTCGCTTCGGCAATTGTCTCGAGTGACCTCTCTCATGGCTCACTAGGCCTGCCTGACTAAGGCACTCGCGACTGCATGTTCTACAGCACCATGCGCTTGATGTCGATGGAGTATAATTCATTGGTGCTTGGGGCTTCCGCAACTGCCGCTTCTTCTCTGCATGCATGAGGGCTTTCTCCCGCACTTCAGCAACTGCCTTCGTGATTAGATCGTGCCATGCACGCCGATCAACCGCCTTCGAGTCCCATGATCTGCAATCAAGATTAGAACGTGTGAGGCTCACTTTAATCATGTCCTGGTAACGTAACCTTGGTTTCCCAGCGTGCCGCTTCCCAATACTCAGCTGACCGTATAAAAGTTGTTTCGGTATCCGCGCCGAATCCATACGGCTCACATGACCGAGCCAACTCAGGTGTCGCAGTAAAAGTATGCTGTCAACTGCATACATCCCACTTCGGCGCAAAACGTCCGTGTCTGCCACTCTGTCGCCCCAGCCGATCCGCAAAATTCGTCGCAGACACTGCTGATGGAACCGCTCGAGATATCGCACATCCCGCCGGTACATCGTCCACGTTTCACTGCCGTATAGAAGGACGGACAGTACCATGGATTTGTACACCATCAGCTTTGTGCCAATGGTAAGCTGATGGTTGTTCCACACTCGGTATTCAAGCTTCCCGAATGCCGCTGCCGCCTTCGACGCACGAATACGCAACTCAACGTGTAGCTGCTGATCAGTCGACATCACACTCCCAAGGTAGCAAAAGCGGGAGGTGGTTTCCAATACTTCAGCACCAATGCTGATTTGCGGCAATATTGAAGATTGCACCTCCGGTGAAGGCTGAAAGAGACACACAGTTTTGCTTGTGTTGATGGTGAGCCCGCATTTGGCCGCTGTCGAAGCCAGAGCACTAGTCATGTGCTGCAACTCATCCGCGCTGTGAGAAAACAAGGCACAGTCGTCAGCAAACAGCAACATACGGATAGTTGTCTCACAGACTAGAGTTCTCACACCGAAACGACGGATGCTCAGCAACCCACCATCAATACGGTGCTCCACACGAACACCGTAAGCACAAGCCGCATCAAAAGCACAAGACAACATTGCATGAAGATAGATATTAAACAGGGCAGGAGCTAAGACACAGCCTTGCTTCACACCAGCGACAACTGCAAAGTCATCCGAGGTCTCTCCACTCAGCTGCACCCTCGCTCGCATACCGCTGAGCAGACATTCAATTAAACTTACAAACTTACGCGGGCAACCAAACTTACCCAACACCAGCCATAATGCCTCGCGGTTCACCGTATCAAATGCCTTGGTGAAATCAACAAAAAGCGAGTACAATGGCTGGTGTCATTCGCTGCACTTCTCTTGCAACTGACGAGCCGCAAACACCATATCTATAGTGCTGCGACCCGAACGGAATCCACACTGCTCCTCCGCCACGTTAGGTTCCACAACCTGACTGACGAGGCGGTTGAGTAGGATTCGGGCCATCACCTTGCCCACACAACTCAGCAAGTTGATGCCACGATAATTCGTGCAACATTGCTCGCTACCTTTGCCCTTGTACAGTGGTAGCACAAGGGCATCCTTCAGCTCAGGAGGCACCTCCTCCTCAATCCACACGCGTTGCATCAAGTGGTGCAGCGCAGTCAACAACGCGGGTCCACCGTGTTACAATACTTCAAGTGGGATCCCGTCACCTCCGGCACATTTGCCGTTTCGCAGCTGAGCAAGTGCTCTCTGCGTCTCATCCAGTGTCGGCGTATCCGCCAGATCCGCCTTCACATAGTGCTGCTTCAGGCCGTTCAATGTAGGCCAGTCGATCTCTGAACGGTTGTTCAAGAGACAGTCAAAGTGATTTCGCCAGACCTGCATTATGTCTGCAGTCTGGGTGCAGGTAGCGCCTGAACTACCATCGATCAGTGTCCTCAGCGGCTCCAATCTCGGTCCATACACCGCCTTCAAGGAGTCAAAGAATTCCTTGTGTTGACGGCGTTCGGCGTAGCATTCCATCTGCTTCGCCTTCTCCGTCCACCATGCATTTTTAATGCGACGGAGCTCTCGGGTCAGTCGCCGTCGAAGTTTTCGAAACTGACTACTCTTCCCCAAGTCACTGGGGTCTGCCCCATGTGCAGCAAATGCTGCATTCTTTTCTAACACCAATGCGCCAATCGTCACATTGTTATCATCAAACCAATCAGGCCGTTTACAGTTTGCGCGCCCGATGGTCTCCTCGGCAGCTCCTGTCACCTGGTCGCGAATGTGGTGCCACAGGTCGCCCACTGTGGCTATGCGATCCACATCACACAGGCATACAGCCATCGCCTTCTCCAGCTCAGTACGTTTCGCCACAGTACCGAGGGAGAGAATGTTAAAGTTACGCCGATTCACGGCGGGAGTACAATACATAGATTTACGAAAATATATGTACAGTTTGGTCGGAATCAATTTGTGGTCAGTGCCACACTCAGATCCACGCAGTACACGTGTCATGCGCACTTCACGCATATCACGCTGACGTACGATGACATAGTCGAGCAGGTGAGCGTGACCACTCCGTGGGTGCGTCCAAGTTGCTATATCACTCGCACTCAGTGCAAACCGACTGTTCGTGATCGTCAGGCCGTGAGTGGCACACAGTGAGAGCAGCCTGTCACCGTTCGCATTCGCTGAACCAATGCCATGCGCACCGATAACATCTGTCCACGCTGATGCATCACCCCCAACGCGCGCGTTGAAGTCACCCAGCAGAAATAGTCGGTCGCCCCTCGGCACAGACCGTATCACGGAGGATAGCTCAGTGTAGAACTGATCACGCGTGTCATCAGGATAACACATGGTCGGACCGTACGTGCTTTTAAAAGTAGCAAACTTACCTCTTCCGAGTCGTAGGCGAACAGTCATCAGTCGCGCGCTGATGCCCGTTGGTTCACCCACGAGCTGGCCATGGAGGCGATCGGATATTGCAAATCCGACCCCATGTTCACGTGGTGCTGAGGCGGCGTTCCCCACCCAGTAGAATGTGTAGCCAGCACCTGCTTCATGTAACTTACCTTGCTCAGCGAGCCGGGTTTCACTGAGCGCCGCAATATCGATGTGGTAGAGCGCCAGCTCCATTGCGACCAGTGCAGTGCGTCGCTCCGAGCGCTCGCTGGAGTTCCGGTCCAGTAGTGTGCGCACGTTCCAGCACCCGATGTTGAGTGCTTTGCGCGCAGGCATACGATTGCATTGGTGGGCAATCGCACGCGAGGTGGTCGTGCTTCGGAGGTTTGCTTGAAGGACTCCACCCGGAGCCTTTGGCTCAATAGCCTGACCCACAAGGCAGTGGAGAGCAGATCCAGCTCGGGAATGTGATTGCGGAGACAGATTGGGACCTGCTTGACGGCCGTCACACGCAGCCTTTGAGGTTCTGGAACAATTATCATATGTTTTGCGACCGTAATTGGATACGCACCTGCGACCACGGCCAGACGCAAGTGGGTTTTTGGCGGGTTTGCACCAATTTGACCAGGGGCTGCCTGGCTTGAGGCGGGCAGTAGCAAACCATTGAACACCCGGAGGTGTCCTCCCACCGTCAGAGACAATGCGTTGCACTCGTGCTCTACGCCAATCGAGCTGTGAGCTTATAACCCGTAAACCTGTTGTCTCCCATGGCTAGGTTTTACGGGAAGTGGGCCATCGACCACTTCCTAACCTCCGGAGAGGATGGACTAGGATACTGCCAGGGCGCCCAATCCTGACAGGAGAACGACTCGCGTCCTCAGCCAAAGCCTTCGATTAAATGAACACCCGAAAGGCAGCGGGTCTAGCGCATGGTCAGTTCACTGACTCATGCGGAT
>CALYDF020005159.1:0-14639 GCA_944474145.2 Dicrocoelium dendriticum | reverse complement strand
GTCAAAAGCCGGTAAGGAAACACCAACAAAATTTTCAGAAGAGTCAATGTGGGGAGTGGTACTGGACGACATTGTGTAAGCGAAAAAATGTTCCAGTAGGAAAAAAAAAGAAAAACAGGGGTCACCAAATATGTAGTGGAGTGAAAACTAGTGTTACACTACCGCACCAGAAGGAAAGGAATAGTGTCAGATAAAAGTATCAACACGCTGACCTTCAGTAGTGACGGTTGGACTAACTCCACTGATATTGCACACTCCCTGATACGATATTCCAGTGTTGGTTCCGCGAAGCTCAGACTTTCCAAGCACACCAACAAAGCAATCGCAACACGCCGCCGAAGAAAAGCAGAACGCGCCGTTCGAGGTCGAGAATTATGTGTATTATATACGGTGAATTAAAGCAACTGTACAAGACGCATATAAAAAGCGAAATGAGAAAAGCGCAAACAATGGAAAAGCTATGAACACTACAATCTCAACATGGGGTGACGATCAACGCAGAAAAGTGTTCGTTTGGTGTCGATTCAGTTAATTTCCTGGGCCATCGTATCTCTTCTGCAGGCGTCGTGCCGCTGCAGGATAAAATTCAAGCCATTATCGACTACCCCGAACCTCATTCTTTCAAACAGCCCTGGCGTTTTGATGGCCTGGTCAACTTTTACCGTCGATTTATACCCAACTGCGCCTCTCTGATGCAACCCCTCACGGACCTTCTCCGAGGGAAACTCAAGACGTTCGAATTTCCTGCCGCAGCACGCGCTGCTTTTAAGTCGCTGAAAGAGGCTATCGCCAACATAGCTTCCATAGCGCATCACGATCCGACCGCCCCACTGTCCCTTAGTACTGACGCCTCGGACGTCGCAGTCGGCGCTGTTTTGCAGCAACGCGTAGCCGACACGTGGCAGCCCTTAGCGTTTTTCTCCAAACGCCTACAACCTACCGAATCTCGCTACAGCACGTTCGGTAGAGAACTACTTGCCGTATATCTAGCGATACGTCACTTTCGACATGTCCTAGAAGGCCGCTCCTTTGTCGTCTTCACTGACCACAAACCCCTGACTTACGTGCTCGGCTCGACTACCGACCGATACTCTCCTAGAGAGTCGCGCCACCTTGACTATATCGCTCAGTTTACGACCGATATACGGCATGTCTCAGGTGTGCACAACGCCGTAGCCGATGCACTTTCTCGCATCCAAGCTATCTCCGCTGACGCCGGCACTGCTATCGACTTGGCAGCCATAGCCACAGCACAACTCAACGATCCTGAGGTTGATCTACTACGCAGATCTCCCTCACTGGATATACGACCCGTTCCGCTGACATCATCAGACGGAACGATACTCTGCGATTTATCTCTGGGCACGCCGCGCCCAGTCGTCCCACGCGAGTTTCGGCAGACCGTGTTTGACGCTTTACACGGCTTGTCTCATCCAGGCGTTCGTGCATCGGTTAAACTCGTAACCGCACGATTCGTTTGGCGCAATGTTAATCGGGACGTCCGTACCTGGGCAGCTGCTTGCCTTCCGTGTCAACGCGCGAAGGTGCACAAGCACACGAGAAGCCCATTAGGCACTTTTCCGACGCCAGACGCACGTTTTCATCACGTGCACGTCGACCTCGTAGGTCCTCTGCCGCCTTCCAAAGGCTCGGTATATCTACTGACCTGCATCGATCGATTTACTAGATGGCCTGAGGCCGTCCCCATCCCAAATTGCTCCTCGGAAACAGTAGCGAAAGCTTTTCTGGAGCGCTGGGTAGCACAATACGGCTGTCCCGCCATCGTGACCACCGATCGAGGGTCACATTTCTCGTCGACATTTGCCATGTTGCTTAAGGATTTAGGCTGTCGCCACGTCCAGACGACAGCGTATCATCCGGCCGCTAACGGCATGGTGGAGCGTTTTCACCGCCAGTTGAAGGCAGCGCTACGTGCGCACGCAGATCCTTCATGGTCTGAAACGCTTCCCCTCGTTCTTCTAGGCTTAAGAAACACGGTTAAAACCGATTTCGACGCCACACCAGCGCAGCTAGTCTACGGTTGCACGCTGCGGTTGCCCGGACAACTGGTAGCACCAGCCCCATGTACTTCCACTTTTGACTACGGAAGTTACACTGACCGATTGGCTCACCAGATGCGTGAGCTACGTCCACCCGCTCCTCGATCGCAGAAGACACCAGTGTACGTGCCCGAGAAGCTGTCTACGTGTTCACACGTCCTTCTTCGCGCAGACGGTGTTCGACAGCCTCTTCAGTCGCCGTACATAGGACCCTTCAAGGTGCTGCATCGTGCGAGTAAGACGTACACTATTGACCGCGGTGGTCGACACGAAGTCGTCACCATCGACCGTCTGAAACCCTCCTTTATGGAAGAAACTACCTCGCCTACTTCGTCTAGTAGTGCCTCGTGCGACGTCACAACTCACCGTACCAATTTTCCGCATGCTAATGAAGTCCAACCAGACCACGATCACGGTCTGCAAGCTTCAGCAGTCCCGACATCACCCGAACCTAGTACGCCGCCTCCCACGACCAATCGCCGTGGTCGGGAGGTACGTAAGCCCGTTCGCTTCTCCGACTATGTACAGTGTAAATACTTTTAACTTTGTAGATATTGTATATATTTGCCTCATTTTTGGTCGATTAACGTTTTGAAAACAAACAAAAATATAAAAACCTCCGCAAAACCTTTTCCGAAAAAATATCGAAAACCAAAAAATATTTAAACACGCAGATCATTCGTTTGTTCTTTTTGGCGTTTTCTGCGCGTGTTTTCCTATTTTCTCGTCTCTACATGCCCCAACCCTCCCCTTCGATCGACTGGCCCACACGAGGAATGTTTTCGAGGACCCTGACGCGAACACTGGTCGTTTCTCCGCGGGACGAGTGTCTTTTCACCGCGGGACGAATGTCGCTTCTTCGCGTGACGAGGGTCGCTTCTCCGCGGGACGTGTGTCGCTTCTCCGCTGGACGAGGGTCGTTTCTCCGTGGGATCATGGTCGTTTCTACGTGGGATGAGGGTCGTTTTGGCGCGGGGCGGGGTGCGGCGGGGGGAGAGACCACTCCCAAGCGCACCGTTTGGCAGCAGCGGAGGTTGAGGTCCTGTCGGCCTTTTTCTGGGCTAGCCAGTTTTTTGTAGTCCGACAAGCCCGCTCCAACGGCTCGCCGAAATGCACCCTGCCCTGCATTCAATAAATAACAAATCATAAACGGCACAGCGGACTCCGACTTCCGACGATCCCCCATTTACACGAACGAACGCTCTTTTCTACTCGGCACGATTTCGCCTTACGAACCTCGTTTCAACATTCCTTTTCGATTTCGAAGGTTTTCTATGTTCAGCCTTCTAGGGGGGAGCTCTGTAGCGCCCAAAAAGATAACTCCTATCTTTCATGTACAATTTACTTGTTGACCGATTGTACATTACTCCTTCTTGTTTTAATCTTACAACCGGCTCGAGACACAACTGCCTTGTAAGTCCCCGCGCTCACGTGTACGCTCTTGCCTCGCTTCATCCGTCCGCTTCTTGTTGTAGCCCATCGAATACAGTCCGCTGTGTCCGACTCCAATTGCCTTCTGATATCCGCGCTTAATTCCGCGCATCGTCTCGGACTAGTTTTAACTAGTTCTACACTGTTCAATGAGCCGCATCATCTTAGATCGTAGGCGTTTCCAAGCTCCAAGAATTGCGGAATACTCCAGTTCATATTACTTGCAGCCGCTCTTAATCTGGGCTGGTCAGTGCGCCAGAAACTTCGACGCAGTGTCCCCTGATCGTGGATTGTGAGGCGTCGTGTTCACGAAAAGAAGACTGTACAGTGATCACTCTTCCCAAGAGGTTGGAGGACCGTTAGATCTGATACATCAGATGGGGCCGAGGTGAGAGCCAGGTCGAAAGGTTTGGTGTCTGACCAGGGACCATCCGTGTTGGCGTCAAGACATGCTGTGTCAGGTTGCACTCGTGAACGGTATCAAGGAGATCAACTTCAAAGGAGTTAGGTGAGAGATCACTGTGAAGATCCCAGATTATATCGGGGGCGTTGAAGTCACCAACAAGGATACAGTTCGTTCCTCTGCTATGGGTTCGCACGGAGCGTAATAGGTGTCAGCCAGGTTCTGCAGGGGCTCTGTAGACCACTGCGACCATCAGCGATTGGTATCCGTCATGAATTCGACACAAGAGCATTTCTGACATATCATCCTTGTCACAATCGGGTTCGGCAAAGTGGATCTAGATGCAGTTCCTTGTGTAGAGGATTACTGCGCCTCCAGACCTCCCAGCAAAGCGATCGCATCGAAGTAGCAGATATCCTAAAACATGAACCTCCGAGTCAGATATACCAGATGACAGCCAGGTTTCGGCGAACGCCATTAAGTCCGGCTGCTGTCCAGAGATAAGGAGCGGAATTTCATCTAGCTTGTTTCTGAGACTGCGCACATTCGCGAGTATTACTCGTAGTCCGTTGTTTATGTTTGAGGACCTGGAAGAAGGAGGACTGGCCACCATCGAGCTCCGAGTTTTTCTCACTACGCGAAAATCCACTGTCTGTAGATCCGTTTCTCTACTTGCTCGTCGGGTTCGCAGCTCGCAGACAGCTTGCCTCATTTGGACTCGGTCCTCCGGGGTCTTTCAGAACGTAGGTTTCTACCTTGAGGCGCGGGGTCCGCCTCGGGTTGCGTTGGCATTCTTCATCCTGACAGACGATTTTCAGAGGATAAAACTTGGCTGGGTCCTCTTGTTTTCAGCCAAGCCGAAAAGCAGAGATTAGGTTTATCCTTTGCTTACCCTCATCTAACAACATTACTACCATTCGTCTAAGGAAGGCTGGGTCGTCGAGTATCCTTTCAGATAGTATCCTTGTTGAATTATGGGACGTTTGTGATTATCAGGCAGCGGTTGCGAGCAGACGGCTTGTCTCGTTCCGGTGATTCTGACTTTTGTGGGCAATTCTTTTCTTTGACCAGTTGGTCAAGCTGCGCTACTCTATTTAGGACGAGCTTCAGTTCCGCGATTTTGGTGTTGATTTTATCTTGGGCCGTGAGTAGATCATCAAGGCTTTGTTCGCAGCTATGGTTGTCCTCGCTCTTGCCGAGGTGCTGGCGCTCGCAACTGCGGCACAGAACTTGGGCTTATGCAGCAGCCCATTCCCGTTCTCACTGGGCAACGGTGTTAAGTCCAACGTAGTGAAGGACGCCCGGCTTCATTTCCCTTGGTGTAGTATACCCAGACGAGGGCAGACACACTGATGAGATAGGTGCCTCGCTGTTCTAGAGACGGCTTGCGCAGAAGCAGTATGTACGTTGAAAGGGTTCGTCAGAAGTTCAAGTGCAACCAGAACAGTAGGAAAATCCCGCGAATGTTCTACCTTCGAAAACGTCGTTGATCCAACAGAGAAACCGATGCACTGATGTGCCAAATGAGAACCAAATCAACACACGATACACATTGTCAACCAAACAATGCCCACGTGCCCTGCACTAGCAGTCCTCGCTGTGCCGTGAAGAATAAAAGAAACCAGTAGTGTCAGTAAAGGAAACAGAAGACAAGCTTGTCGAATTTCGTAGGAAATATTAAGATGTAAGTTAAAATGAGTTAAAAAAGCGTAGACCGTAGTAAACGAACAAAAGTTTAAGACATGAAGGGAAGACTTTAAACTGCAGACCAAGAGGGTCAAGTCGATGCTCAAACTCCTTCACTGTCGGTGCCATCACGACGTCTGTAGGCAGTGCGTTCCAATAAGCTATGACCCTACGCGATAGTCGAAAAGCTGCCCAAACCCGGTCAGACCGGGGTTTGTGCAACTTTAATGGGTGATCACGAAGGGTTGGCGATCGAGTTGAGCGAAACAGTCCAGTCAAATCAGGACCAATCTGACCCATCAATATACGATATGTGAGGACCAAGTCGCCCCGAAGCCGCCTGTAATACATGGAAAACATCCAACTTACGTAGCCTCTCCGGGTACGTCAGCTTCTTTAATACGTGCACCATTTTCGTCCCGGATCGCAGGACTCGTTCGACTGCCATCTTATCACGAACCAGGAATGGAGGACAGGCCTGAATGCAGTATTCCAAGTGCCGCCATACAAAAGCCGAAAATAGTCTAACGAACGTTTCGGTGGTCATGATCCCGAATGACCTGCGGATCATCCACGACATGCTGAAACCTTTGTGAGCAGCTGTCATAGTGTCCACTGGAGTTAAAGTCTAATGACAGCAAAACTTTGAAGTAAGGTCGGAGTTGTACTCGCGGTACCTCCTTGCCGCCAAGCAAATAACGCGTCGGCGGGTCATTCGGACCAACGCGTAAAAAGGAACATTTCGCTAAATTAACGGGCAACTACCGTAAAAGGGACCAGTCACAAAGTCTATCCAGAGCCCTCTGTAGGGTTAGTGGACCAATCGAATCGTCTATTGTGAACCAGTTTCAAGTCATCCGCAAACATTAGGGATGGCACACCCAATTCATCGGGTAGGCCATTAACGTATAAACTGAAGAGAAGGGGGCCAAGGACTGAACCTTGCGGAACGCCACAGAACACATTGGCGGAAGGATAGGATCGAACCCACCTGCACACACATTTCCCTTCCGATTAGGAAAGCTGAAATCCATCGTAAGACTGGTCCAGAAATACCGTAGGACTTCAGCTTGTACAAAAGGTGCGAATGTGGAACGGTGTCAAAAGCTTTGGAAAAGTCAACGTCCACTGACTTCCCACAATTAACGGCGTCGGCCCAGTGTTCACGAGCCGTTAACAAGTTAGTAAGGCAAAAATAACCCTTACGAAAGCCGTGCTGAGGAGTAAGCAAATCAAACGCTCTCAAGTGTTCTTCGAGAGCGTCCCTCATGAGATTTTCCAACAACTTGACCAGTACGCTCGTCAAACCGACCGGTCTATAGTAATCAGGGAGGTGCTTATCCCCTTTCTTAAAAATGGGACAAACAATAGCGATCTTCCAGTCAGTAGGTAGAGAGCAGCTGCGTAGAGTTCACAAAAAGTTATGTAATCGGACGGCAAAGTTCATCAGCCAACTCGTACAACAGCTTGGGATGAATAGCATCCCCACCGGCAGCTTCATTAGGATTTAATTCCTTCAGAAGTCGGAGCACGTGAGTCTCCGATATGGAAACCATCAAGTGGTAGCCCTCAGGAACTTTGCCTGGAGGCTGATATGCGGAAGCTGCGACTCTAGAACGTAAACCACAGCATACGGTCCTCAGAGCAAACAAGCTTTTCCTTGATCTGTGACAGCAGCAGTGCCGTCAGGGCCAAACAACACTGGGATGCACGAGTTCATATTGCTTTGTCCTTTGACATATGCGAATAAGCGTTTCGGATTTGATGAGGCTATACGAGCAAGCTTTACTTCATGCTGTAGACGATCACCTCGTAGATGCTGCTTACAGGCGTTTCGAGCCTCACGATATCGTTTGAAGGTGCATGATGAAGGAGCAGATAATTGTTGATTGTCGCTGACCAATGTTAGAAACAGGTCGCAGGGAAAGTTGACGCCTTTAGAGGTAGTGCGCTGAAGCCATTGGTAAAGATCATTATCAACGTTACAGCAAACTATGTGCATGCATCTGTCGCATAGTGCGCATTGGAAAGCCTTTGAACGTGAGGTCAGGTCAGGCCAAACGGACGATAGATACTTCCGCCTAACGAGCGTCTAGTTCTTGTGACGGTAAGTGTAGCGGCCCCCGGCACTTCGACGTTGGATTGTCTCTGCTTGCTTCTGCAAAGGAATGAAGCAAGAACAAGAGCAATCTTTACACTTGAGGCTATCACAAAAGCTGAGGTCCTACGGCGTATCTGGCCGCGCACTTCACTGGGTATCTGCGTTCTTGCAGGGAAGAGAGCAGTGTGTACGTGTGGGTCGCAGCCGATCCTTTAGGCAAGCGGTCCTTAGCGGTGTCCCACAGAGCTCGGTCCTTGGACCGATGCTGTTCTCCATCTACGTAAATGATCTCCCTGGAGAGCTTGGGGTATCATCCCTACTGTTTGCTGATGACCTTAAGCTATGGAATGTTGTAAATGTTCCTGGGGGTTCTGAGGCCATACAGCATGCACTGGACAGACTCTAGGACTGGTCTACTTTGTGGCTACTGCCCATAAATCAGGCTGTGTTCCGTCCTTCGTATAGGAGCAACTTTCCCGCCTTCGAGCTACGTACTCAGGGGGGGGGGGGGTCGAACTCCCCCTTGTCTCCAACCAGGTAGACCTAGGTGTCGTTCATTCCTCGTTTTTGCATTCTGGTGACAACTGGAAGAAGGCCGCTAGTAGGGGTTTCAGAAGGTTGTGGTGAATACGCCGTTCTTTCGGGGTCTTAACTGCCTACATATTTGTGAAGCTATCATCATCATCATCATCATCATCATCAACAGCAGTACATCAGCCATTTGAACTGATGCTTCGCTGCCATACAACCATGAGGACCTATGAAATAAAGAATAAGAAGAGGGAGAGAAGGAGGACTTACCTGAAAACCTTAATGCCCTGAGCAAACATTCTGGGTCAAGGCGCCTACACCTTGTGTAGACAACATACCGTCACAAACAGCTGGCTATCGTGCAAAGATAAGGCGGCATCGGCGAGACAGCTTCCTTGCGGCTTTCACTGCCACGCGTCATAATCAGCCATTACCCCGCAGATAACTCAGCACCAAACACACTTTAAACAGACAATCCGATTAGGAGACGGCAGCAGACGCGCCACTGGTGTCTACTGCGAGCCATGTCCTGTAAAGTCTCGAGCCAAGCACAAGGTGAGTCACGTGGACTCCAACCAGGAAGGCGAGACGCACCAACGGCACCCAGTTTGGTAGTCAGTGACTTCATTTCCCGCTGCCAAGTCAACTTCTGTCCACCTCGAGCCTTGCGCCATCCGACACCTGGTAAACTGAACAAGGCCCTCCTAAGTAAGCGGTGACCAGGCATACGTAGCACGTGCCCGAGCCAACGTAACTTATTCAGTGCTATCTGTTGTTCTAGGGAGCTAGCATGGTTACCATTACCTAGTACTCGCCAACGCACATCATCGTTGCGAACACGCTGGTGCCATCCGACACCAGCAATGCTTCGCAAACAACGATGATCAAAGACTTGAAGGCGCCTCAGATCTTCAGACCGAAGGGGCCAAGTCTCACTACCATAGAGCAGGACGGCCCTAACTGTGGTCATGTATACACGGCCTTTCAGACGGAGGGAAACTCCCTTCTGTCGCCAAAGATGACGCAGGTTCAAGAAGGCAGCTCTGGCCTTTGCAATGCGTGAGCTCACGTCAGTTTCTATGCGCCCATCATTGCTGATGCAGATGCCAAGAAAGGTGAATTGATCAACCACCTCGATTTCCTCGTTAGCAAGCGTCAAGGGGTCATCGAGTGGCTGGTGGTCCTGCAGAAACACTTTGCACTTTGAAGGTGCGAAGTGCATACCAAATAATGGGACCACTCTGGATAGGCTATTCAGGGTTAATTGTGCTGCCTCAACATTGTCGAAAAGCAAGATGATATCGTCCGCATAATCTAGATCAACTAACCGTTCACCAGGCAGCACTTCAACACCTACATCGTGAGATTCCGCAAGGGAACACTCCATGATAGAATCCACGACGAAATTGAACAAAAATGGGGAAATCGGGCAACCCTGACGAACGCCACTTGTAGTAGAAAAGCTATCCGATAGGGCACCATAGACCCTGACGCGGCCTGTAGTGTCCGAGTATAGAGCACGAAGGATGTTCACATATTTCGTGGGAATACCTTTCCGCGCAAGCATTTCGAACAGAATCGATCGATCGACTGAATCGAACGCACTCTTGAAATCGAGGAACACAGCTATTGTCGGTCTGCGTGGCGCTGCCCTAGCACCTGCCGCAAAGTAAATATATGGTCTATACAGCCACGTCCTGGGCGAAAACCGGCCTGCTCTTCTCTAATCCGAGATTCCCGTTCTGCAGTGAGGCGACGAACGATAATCGAGGCCAGTAATTTTGTCACAACTGGCGTTAGGCTAATACCCCTGTGGTTCGCACAGTCTGTGCGACTGCCCTTCTTGTATATTGCCACTATAATCGATTCGCTCCAATTAGCCGGCACACTCTCTTTGTGAAGCTGTTCTCAGCTTTCGTCCGGCCCCATCTGGAATACTGCGTTCAGGCTTGCCCGCCCTGCCTCATTCGGGACAAAATGGAGTTTGAGAGGGTTTTGAGCGTAGGTACCAAATTGGTCGAGGGGTTACGGGGGCAACCATACCCCGAGCGTCTACTTAGCTTGGGTATTCAAGTTCAAGTTCAGTTGGGACCGGAACGATAGGATAATCCCGTGAATGTTCCTTCTTTTGCGTATCGTTGGATCGGGAATTGATAGGTCTGCTTGAGATGTTGAAAAGTCTAAAACAAAGACCGCATCACACCCTGTCTAACCAATTACTGCCCACATTTTCCTGCCCAGCAGTCCCTGCCGGGCCGGTTTATGTGAAGTAAAAGAGTGAAGGGTAAGTTAAGAAAAGAAAAGGAGGAATGTCAGCTAAATAATGATAATACCAAGGTGAGAAGAAGATTAAAAAAGAACGAAGGGAAAGTTGAAGATACAAGTCGGTTAGGAGAAGGGGAAGGTTTGGTACTGCCACCCTAGAGCTCGAAACCCTCTACCGTAGACTCCCTAACCACGTGCGCTGGAAGCGAGTTCCAACGTTCAATAACTCGACGCGACAAGCGAGTTTCCGTCCTTACCCGGTCAGAACGCTGTTTGTGCAGCTTCAACGGGTGACCTCGGAGACTAGGCAGCTTGGCGGGACTAAATAGCCAGGATAAATTTGGACCAATCTTACCCGTTAAGATACGGTAAGTGAGAATCAAGTCTCCTCTAATTCTGCGGTAGTGC
Source organism: Dicrocoelium dendriticum (assembly GCA_944474145.2). Classification (NCBI taxonomy): domain Eukaryota; kingdom Metazoa; phylum Platyhelminthes; class Trematoda; order Plagiorchiida; family Dicrocoeliidae; genus Dicrocoelium; species Dicrocoelium dendriticum. The sequence goes on along the minus strand of CALYDF020005159.1, from coordinate 3,754 downwards.
ATTGAGTACATACCCAAGCTAAGCAAACGTTCGGGATACGTTTGCCCCCGTAATCCTTGCACTAACCTTGTACCCACTCGCAAAACCCTCTCCAGTTCCATTTTGTCCCTTACAAGACAAGGTGGACAAGCCTGGATACAGTACTCTAAGTGAGGTCGCACGGAAGCTGAGAACAGCTTCACAAAGATATTGGCCGTTAGGACACCGAAGGAGCGGCGAATAAACCACATCATACGGAACCCTCTACAAGCAGCCTTCCTCCAATTTTCCCCAGAGTGAAGCAAGGAGGTATGGGTGATACCTAGATCAACCTGCTGAATGACAACAGGGAGTTCACTTCCACCAACTACATAGCGCGTGGGGGGACTAGCACCTCCAATGCGGAGGACAGAACATTTCGCCTGATTTATGGGCATCAACCATAAGGTTGACCAATCCCAGAGCCAATCCAAAGCACTCTGAAGTGCCTCAGAGCCACCAGGGATATCCACAATATTCCAGAGCTTGAGGTCATCAGCAAACAATAGCGACGGTACTCCAAGCTCCTCGGGTAGGTCATTGACATAAATTGCGAAAAGCAACGGCCCTAGAACCGAGCCCTGCGGAACGCCACTAAGAACAGCTTGTCTAAGCGAAAGGCTACGCCGCACGCGTACACACTGTTCTCTGCCCTCTAGGAAAGCAGAAACCCATTTAAGGGCGGCTCCAGATATCCCATACGATCTCAACTTCAATGAGAGTCGCTGATGTGGGACAGTATCAAAGGCTTTCGAGAAGTCAACGAAAAGCACGTCGATGGCGTGGCCGTTGTCTACTGCCTCAGCCCAGCTTTCACGAGCTAGAAGCAAATTTGTCAGACATGAAAATCCCTTACGGAATCCGTGCTAGGCCGCACTGAGAAGGTTAAACTTAATCAGGTGATTCTCCACCGAATCCCTGACCAATTTTTCAAACAACTTAACTACTACGCTTGTTAAGCTGACAGGCCGATAGTTCGCGGGCAGAACTCTGTCCCCGGCCTTAAAAATCGGACAGATGATTGCTTTCTTCCATTCTGAAGGTAAGGCACAGCTGTCGAGTGATATTGTAAACATGCATGTCAGAGGGCCACTTAGCTCAGCGGCCAATTCATGCATCAGCTTCGGATGAATTGAATCAGGGCCAGAAGCTTTGGAAGGATTTAGCCCTTGCAATAGCCTGAAGACTTGTGTCTCCGTTATGCTTATTTCAGTTAGGCAAGAATCCTCCGGAACTTTAGTGACCAGCTCAACTTGAGGTAGAGAGGCCTCATGAGAAAAGACACCAGTATACTGTTCGCTAAGTATACAGGCATTATCGTAGTCGGTATGCCCATGGGTCCCGTCCGCTCGTAGTAAAGCCGGTATAGACGAGTTTGTACCACTACGTCTCTTTACGTAAGCAAAGAACTTTGGGTTTTTTACGGCTGCGTTAGCCAAATCCTCCTCGTACTGAAGACGAAGAGTTCTAAGATGATGCTTACATTCATTTCTAACCGCTCGATAGCTTTCGTAGGTGCTGGTTGATGAAGCCGCTTGGTAAGTTCGCCAGCACTTAGAGCGCTTCCTGAGCAGGTATTTACCTGTATGATCTATCCATATGTATTCAATATACTACCGACGGCTTCGAGGAGACCTAATCCTTACTTACCGCATTTTAACAGGGAAGGTTGGACCGGACTTGAGCTGGCTATTCAGCCCGGCTAGGTTGCCTTGTCTTCGCGGCCATCCCATGAAGCTACACAAGCCGCGTTCTGACCGGATCAGGGCGGAAACTCGGTTATCGCGCAGAGTTATGGAGCGCTGAAACTCGCTTCCAGAAAGTGTAGTCAGTGAACCTACGGTTAAAGGTTTCGAGCGTCAGTTAGACGCTCTTGGGTGGCAACACGAAACCTTTCCCTTCTCCTGACCATATCCATCTTCAAACTTTTTATTCTTATTCTGTCATTCTCTTCACTCTTTGGTGTTATCCTTCATTTTAACGACTTTCATTCCCCTTTATCTTCCATTTACTTTCTACTTCTTTCTTCACGTAACCTACACAGAGCGGACTGCTAGTGCAGGGAACGTGGGCAGTAATTGGTAGATTCAGATTCAGATGGACTGGAACGATAGGAAAATCCCTTGAGTGTTCCTTCTTGAGCAAATCGTTGAGCCAGGAAATGATAAGGTGTTAGTTCTTGATAGATCTAAAACGAAACACCCGAAACACACCCTGATCAACCAACTACTGCCCACGTCCCCTGCACTAGCAGTCCGCGCTGTGTAGGTTACTTGAAGTAAGAAAGAAGTAGAAAGTAAATGAAAAGATAAAGGGGAATGAAAGTCATTAAAATGAAGGATAACACCAAAGAGTGAAGATAATGACAGAATAAGAACTGAAAGTTTGAAGATGGATATGGTCAGGAGAAGGGAAAGGTTTCGTGTTGCCACCCAAGAGCGTCTAACTGACGCTCGAAACCCTTAACCGTAGGTTCACTGACTACATTTTCTGGAAGCGAGTTCCAGCGCTCGATAACTCTACGCGATAACCGAGTTTCCGCCCTGATCCCGTCAGAACGCGGCTTGTGTAGCTTCATGGGATGACCGCGAAGACAAGGCAACCTAGCCGGGCTAAACAGCCAGCGCAAGTCCGGCCCAACCTTCCCTGTTAAAATGCGGTAAGTAAGGATTAGGTCTCCTCGAAGCCGTCGGTAGTGCATTGAATACATACCCAAGCTAAGTAGACGCTCGGGGTACGATTGCCCCCGTAACCCCTCGACCAATTTGGTACCTACTCTCAAAACCCTCTCAAGCTCCATTTTGTCCCGAACAAGGCAGGGCGCGCAAGCCTGGACGCAGTATTCCAGATGGGGCCGAACGAAAGCTGAGAATAGCTTCACAAATATGTCGGCAGTTAAGACCCCGAAAGAACGGCGTATTCACCACAACCTTCTGAAACCCCTACTAGCGGCCTTCTTCCAGTTGTCACCAGAATGCAAAGACGAGGAATGAACGACACCTAGATCTATCTGGTTGGAGACAAGGGGGAGTTCGACCCCACCGAGCACGTAGCTCGAAGGCGGGAAAGTTGCTCCTATACGAAAGACGGAACACTTAGCCTGATTTATGGGCAGTAGCCACAAAGTAGACCAGTCCCAGAGTCTGTCCAGTGCAAGCCGTATGGCCTCAGAACCCCCAGGAACATTTACAACATTCCATAGCTTAAGGTCATCAGCAAACAATAAGGATGATACCCCAAGCTCTCCAGGGAGATCGTTTACGTAGATGGAGAACAGCATCGGTCCAAGGACCGAGCTCTGTGGGACACCGCTAAGGACCGCTTGCCTAAAGGATCGGCTGCGACCCACACGTACACACTGCTCTCCCCTGCAGGAACGCAGATACCCAGTGAAGTGCGCGGCCAGATACGCCGTAGGACCTCAGCTTATGTGATAGCCTCAAGTGGGGTGCGTTTCGGGTGCTTCGTTTTAGATCTATCAAGAACTAACACCTTATCAATTCCTGGATCAACGATTTGCTCAAGAAGGAACACTCAAGGGATTTTCCTATCGTTCCAGTCCATCTGAATCTGAATCTACACTTTCATGTGACACTCTTCCCGCAGTCCACGCACATGGATATCATACTTAACACGATAAAAATTTACTATAGTCAAATTTCGTCAAAAGTGATTACTTAAACACTATTCTTCACGAGAATTTCACCTAAACGTCTCGAAGTATAGCATGAGAGCG
>CALYDF020005158.1:0-14678 GCA_944474145.2 Dicrocoelium dendriticum | reverse complement strand
GATCTGCTGCAACATTTGAGCGAAAATCCGGAGGCACGCAAGATCTCGTCCATCAAACCGCAAATACTAAGATAACTCTTTAGGTAAATGAATTTGTAGACCGCTTCCAGCAGATGCCCTGAAAGGGTGAGAGAAGGAGGTGTACTTGTCCAGTCCTGTAACAGGACCTTGCATTTGGAAGGGGGCAAAGGTCAACCCAAATTGGGAGGCGAGCATCTCTAGCCTAAGCATCACATGCTGGACGGCCTGGGAGGACTCGCAGACCACAGCGATGTCATCTGCGTACTCCAAGTCCCTTAAGTGGTCACCTGGGAGCAGTTCGACGCCGCAGGATTCAGAGTTTTCTAGGACGGTATACAGGATCTCGTTAATGGCGAAGTTGAACAAGAATTGAGAGGTTGGGCAACCCTGTCTAACACCACTATTGATATTGTAAGCAGTCCCAAAGAGCCACTCTGTCAACAGTTATACGCGACTCGAATGTCCAAGAATACTCCTATGTCCCAAAAGTAACTGTACTGATTCCCCTACGTATTACTGAACCAACTAACACGTCATTGGTACATATAGACGCATCGACAGAGATCTTGTCTACCTATCTAGACTTGTTTTAACTCGATCGGCTGAATCATTTCAGCGCTACAGCAGTTTGTGTAAGGTCGCGATGGAGCGAAATTTCGAACAACGGTGCGCTATCAAAATGTGTGAAATTCAAGCAGTCTGCCAACGACAAGCTTATAGAGGTACTATACTATCGAGAAATATGGTTTTTAGGTAGCACAAAGTTTTCACAAAGCGTCGAGCAAATGTTGAAGATGAACCTCATTCCGGAAGACCACTTCTGTCAACAAACGAACAACATGTGGAAGTTGTGCGACCTCTGATGGCGAAAGACCGCCGATTGAGTGTCAGGATGATTGTAGAAGAAACTAGCTTGGATAAAAATGCAGTTCATTGCATTCAAACAAACAAAGGTGTCTTGGAACGGCTTCGAAAACAGGTCAAGCAAATCCGAAGGGGCATTGCAGATGATTGAGTGCTGCACCACGATAACGCGCCTGCTCACACAGCGCTTTCAGTTCGAGAGTTTTTGTCGAGCAAAAACATCAACACACTACGACAACCTTGCTACAGTCCTGACCCAGGTGCACGCGATTTTTACCTCTTCCCTATGTTGAACTCGAACTTGTGAGATCATCGTCATGGAACCGGGGAAAACATCAAAGGGATTGTAACTGATGAACTAAGCACTCTTACGAAAAGTGTTTTCCAGTACTGATACGATCATTGGAAAACACGTTGGAACCACCGTAACTTCCCAAGGGCTATACTTTGAAGCAAATAGCTTGTAATTTCAGGTGGGTCTTATATACATTTAAATCAAATACCAGTACACTTATTTTCGGGACACAGGGGTATGTTTATGGTTGGTCAACTGAACTTATGGTGGTGTTCATTTATCTGACGGATCGTAAAGACGTGATCGACGCAACTGCGACCAGGACGAAACTCAGCTTGCTCTTCACGCAGGTGCTGTTCTCGTATTCAGCTGAGCCCGCGCAAGAGTAGTTTTGATGCAACACAAATGAGATTGATCCCACGATGTTTGGATCATACGGTTCGGTCTCCTTTCTTGTAGACAAGTACGACATCCGCTAATTTCCAGTCGGATGGGATGGTTTCGGTAGTCAAAATCTGACGAAAGTGGGGTGTCAGTTCACGGGTGAGAACAGGACCCCCATATTTGAAAATGGCAGGAGGAAGTTCATCTGGACCAGGTGATTTGTGGCGCTTTAGCAGGCGAAGCTCATGGAAAACTTCGACTTCAGTCGGTGAAGAAACATCCACGGACTAGAGAGCACTGTGAATCCCGGAAGATGGACTCGGTTGTGCTGGTGGCCAGTTGAACTGATCCTCATAATGCCTCTTGTTATGGTACATTTATTCCAAACAGCTCAACTGCTTTATTTATCATAAGAAATTTGTTTATTCGATGATGGAACACATGCGGGAATTTTCAAATCTTAAGAACAATGCAAGCCTGTTCTACAAGGATATTTCTGAATGTCATATTTAATGTTCATTTGTGGGTAACCACCCACAAACTAGTGCACGAGCACGATCTTTGTTTATCCGCACCACTGTGATGCAAGCCTTTAAAAGCCATTAACGGGCATCTCACCGTCTACATGCTGTCCGCCGCTGATCGTTTCCCTACTGACCAGAAGTATAGACAACTCGAACTGTTTTAGCAACATTCAGGCTTCGTCTAGCTAGTCTTTAGTCACTTCTGTACATTTGAGATTACTGTCATAGAATTACGTTTTCTGGTATTTTTTGCTACATCGAGTTTTGTTCATTTTACCTAGGGAATCAAATTACGCGTTAAGTTATGCCCACAGAGTACACCGTTTCACCCATTGGCACTTAAACTTGACACCTCGTTGAAACATCGAACCGATGCTTTCTCATCTTTTGCGCACCGGACTTGAGTTGATCGCTGTTCGCGCTATCACCTCGATCACTTAGCAGAGACATTTGTGTTTAGCACTCGCCTTTCCATATTATGCTCACTTCGCTCCGCTCTGACATCCGAAATATAAGAAGTCATCAGCAGTACGCTTGTACGTAGTACCGACGCTTCGCTGTCGCGCGACCACCACCAGTCGCACATGAGCTAAAAATACTGCGAGATTCGTCCGGTTCCTGCGCAGGCTCTAACCCGCGCCCTCAAATTACAAGGCAGGTTTGTGATCCCTAAGGCTACGGGTCGGCCGAAATATATCGTGTGTAAGCCCCCAGTATTACTTTGCAACGTCAGATTTGTCCGAAATCGTAGGTCCGTATATTAGCTGACCCCCGGAAAAATCAACAAAAAGCGGAAGGAAATTGTTTCTCACGATTTTGACTTCACCACTACCAGCTCTCACTTGAGTGTGCTCAAGCGAAAGCTGCTCTACTATTGGCCAGTTTTGGTGACTTAACGTATTATGATCGCAGTTAATGAAGCTTATAGCCGTCAGAACAAAGATTTTAACCGCCCAACTAACGATATTCACCTTGACGTGTCAATGACAGACGACCCGTACCAGAAACTCTGTGGAGATTCTGACTCGGATTCTAGTTTCGAAGGATTCGAGTAATTTTAATACCATTATGCAGTGTTTGTATATGTGAGCCTATAAAAGCTACCGGTACGTGCTGTTATGTCATGCTTTTTCCCATGTTATTGTGTGTGATGATGTTCGATTCTGTATAATCAGTATGTTTCTGTTACTGCCATCTGTCGCGAAAGTCAAATGTGCAACTTACCTATAGGCACTTCAAATCCCTGCCTGGGATACCCTCTGTCACTAGCGAGTGGTGCTAAGACAAGATAGGGGCATAAGTAAGCAGTGAATTTCTGGGTGGATTTTGCGTGATTTTTGCAAATTGTGCATAACCTTTGTATAAGCCGACCCCCCCCCCCCCACTACAGACCTACAAGTGTCCGAAATTCCTCGGCTTATACACGGCACTCAAATTTTGTCACCACTTTATTGTCTGTGACACACCTTCAACACAGCTCTATATCCCAAACATTTGCCTTATTGCTCTTTATCGTTCTTATTTTCTCCATTACTGGTAGAGTTTATCCTTTGCTTCTCGATTTGGACATCTCAGCAGTTCGCCAGTGTATTAGACTCACTTGTTTTGATAACAAATCTGAGTTTACCGTTCTGATTCTCTCTCTAACTTTCTCAACCCGTTTTCATTCAACTCCAATGATTTCCACTTCAGATCGCAGCATGAATGTTCCTCCAATTCTCTGTGGTCTCAGTAGTCAGTACGCATATCAAACTTTTCGGCTCCTACTCTTATTTTCCATGGCATTCTCATTATACACATTAGCTAGAGGTGGGAAGCACCTCAGCTACTATGCCACAATACATAAAACAAAAGAATGAAACAGATGCAAGCCAGCTGTGCCACTGGTAACGGATGGGCATCGTTCCTGTAAGCTACCAGCCGGTTAATATGAAGCAAAAAAATTTACTATGCAAAATTATCTAAGGCTAAGTAGTGAGATCTCACTACTTAGTTTTATTTTCCATGGTGACTCGTCACAACCCCATTCAGTCAAATGATCACTGCAATCCAGCATAACATTGGACGGTCGTTTCGTCTTTTCAGGATTCGTCAGCAATGCGCATTTGATCTGTCCCCCACGAGGCTAGAACCCGTGGCTGTACGCTTACGCGTCCGTGTTTACGGGCATTAAGTCAGAGGCAGTCACTATGACGGAGTAACTAGATGTGTTATAGCGCGTTTACTCATCCTCCGCTGATAAACTTATTTCCAACATATGGAAGACAGGGTTGGTCCCTTAGCCATAACTCCTCGTGCTGAGTCACGATCGTCCGGCCTCATTTAAGCTAACTTACTAAGTCCTAGAAAGTGAATTGGAGATGAGATTAGATTCCCACTTGTCTTTTTGACCAACTCATGGTTCAATTCTTTTTTCACCTTTCGATCAGTACAACACTTTTACTCTGTTTTGAAGCGTGTTACTCACCAACTGTCTTCGTAAATTTGGTATTAACAACCTCCCCCCCTCCAGTACCTGCTATACTTACGAGCTGTATGCATCAACGTTAAGAATAGTTGGAGCGACGGTTTCTGCTCCATTTTCTCTCGAACAAGGATGGACTGCACGGCAACCCGTTCTGTGCCCGCTTCTCCGGAACGCCGTGGACCACTTGGTGCTTCGGCCGACTCAGGTTTTGCATGCTTTCATTGAAACTTTCTCATCGCATGGTCATGGTGTTTCATTTCCTACTTGTTTATTTCAGTTTTGCAATGTCCCAAGTGTGATCGTCGATTCACCAGACCGGGCGCTTTGTCCGAGCACGAACTCACTCATACTCCCGGTGGTCCAGCAGCAAGACACCAGTTTGTCTGTCCTTACTGTCCCGACACATCGTCTACCACTGCCTGTTCACCACAAACAGTGGGGTCGGACACCCTATCTTCAGGCGCAGTTGCATTCACTTTGAAACGAAATCTCCACGCACATCTGCGTTCTATTCACGCCAATCTCGCTTATCCGTGCACTTGGCCTGGGTGTCCAGTGCTCCTGTCAAGCAATGTAAGTGGCGCATTTTTTTGTCCACATTCGTTTGTCTTTCTCGCAGTTTCACCTGTCAGAACAAACATCTGTGCTCTGCGTGACATTCCCTTCCGTTCCATTTCCATGGTTTCTTGTCTCAACACACCTCTTAGTACCTTATTTCGTTCAGCATATCACAGTCTTCTACTGGATTGTCTTTAGTTTCTGAAATTAAAAGCTGCTAGGAAGTGCTTTCAGTCACTTATGTTTTGAAACCTCTGGAACTCTCTTTCTCCATACTTGTTCTACGCAAGGAGTCGGCCAGCACTTCGATACCGTAACCGCTCTCATCGCCCTTTGCATATGTCACTGGTAGTACCTGGGTTCATTGTGTGTACTGTATGACCGTATCGTAGCTGTGTAGTTGAAGTACCAGCCAATTGACGGTATCCAACAGAAGCCGTGTTTAGTTCACTGATGCGCCACCTCTGTACCTCCATTTTTTCGTGCTCTTCTTTACAGCAAAAGCTCAGTGAACACCTTCAACGCCATCGCACTAATCGGCCAGTAGCTCAGACTACCCGAGCTAGGCACCGCAGACAGCGTCATTCCAAGCAAAGTCGAGATCATACGCAAGTTTCAACCAAAAAACGGCCATCGAAGCACCTAGACGAAGATTATGAAACCGCCAGCCAAAGCAGTATCGTGGCATTGCTATTGGACTCTGGGGAAGATTTATCTGCTCAGGTTTGTATTATTTAAGCCGTTGGTCTAAAGTTTACTTCTTCAAGTTATCACCCATTGTTGGCATAAATTCAACACTGGCACAGATGTTAAATTCGTTTGCGCTTTACGTCTTTACAGGAATGCCATTGGGTTCCAACGGTTACCACAATTGACAGGCTTGCGTGAGTTATCGAGTTATGAACTTCGGCAAAATCAGTCGACTCCGCAGCACTTAGTGGTGTAGGCTACCAACTCACTCTGTACGAAGTCGCCATCGTCATTACACGTTAGCTGATAGTGAGAAACACTCTACGTATTGTGCGCAATGCAATTAGATGACATATATGAAAAGCGAGACACTAAAGATTACGGAACACAATATAAAAACCAGAAGACAAATATTATAATCTTGTGTGTCACTTGGAATAACATCGTGATTGGAGTTGGAAGCTAAGCGGGATGAGAAGGGACAAAAGAACTCATCGCTGCGTCAATTAGTCTGTCCAACCAAACGTGTTCATCGTCCTTAGAATCCCAGCCTTGCAATCAGAAGGCACCCACTGACGCCAACTCCGAAGTCAGGACTTTCATTCCTCTTTGCTAAGTCATCGCTTGGCTTCTCCTTCTTTTCTTTCATCCACACCCCACGGGCGCGCAAACAACGTTCGTCTCAGAACTCGATGTGCTGGCACGCGCAACACACGACCGAACCATCGGAGCCTGCTGTTTGATAAAATGGTACTGTGCGGTTCACTCGCTCTTCACCAAATACGAGACGCCGAACACGCTCATTGTTCACGTGGTGTCCTCACCCTACATGAGCTGAACTGCGAAGGCAGTAATGGTCGAATGTAACTAGCCTGTTTATTTCTGTCGATCTGATGGGCCAGGTTTCGCAACCGTGCAGGAGAATTGGACTCTGGGCTATATTGTACATTCTGCCCACAGGTGTCGAATTTTAACAAAAGGGCCCCGAGCTAACGCAGTACTGCTCGTGATCTCATCTTCTGTTCCACTGTTGTTAAAATAGCTGCCTAGATACTTCAATTTCTAGACGATTTCACCACCAAGAGTCATCGCAAGGGTGAGTCCTTACCAATCTTGGATAAGGACTTTGCATTTCAAGGATGCAAAGACTAGTCCGAAACGATTGACATCCAGTGCCGATTTGTCCAATGTTGCTTGCTGTTTTTGAGCTATCACTGGTTATGGCGATGTTTTCGACGTACTCTAAGTCAAGAAGTCGATCACATCGAAGTAGCTCCACACCTTCCAAGTCGTTCCCAGTGAACTTCTGACGAAATTCAATCAAAGAGACGACAATCGCTTGGGAGTGGAAAATGCCATCGTGCATTTCTACGGATCGCATATGAGATGCTGTTGCAAGACAGCTTTGTCTCCAACTTTGTCCATTCCATCTATCGACCAAGTGAACATATGAGTCATTTGTTCAGCCCAATTTATACTCTACATGTGGCAGGTTATGGGCAGACCTGTTGCTTTATGGATAACCCACCAGTTGCTCAGTCAAAGCTTGTACTTTTTATACAACTTTACTCCATACTCCGAAGCGCAGCGCACCGAGTCTAATGGTGACAAGGAACATTGCTTGTGGATCAATATGAATAGAAATGTTTCACTTTTTCACTGAAGGGCTGCCAACAGACGCACGAGATGGAGCGCATGAGTGCTAACAGCCTGTCCCTCAGGCACCTGGTTCAGCTCCACTTAAGGTGCGCACATCGGTTCATTCTAGGCATTTGAATAGTTCCTTCGCGCTGTTTTACCATGTCACCATCTACTCACCCATCATCGTCATCCTCCCTACGCAAACTACTGAATTGGGTTGTTAACTGGCATAGGAATTCATCCTCCTTCGGCTCCCACTATGCGTCTCTTGCTCTGCAGCTGATGCCGCGGCTTACTCACTCCATACTGGATCTACTCTGAACCCATCACTATCACGAATACCGCGCACCTTGCCCCCGCCAGTTTTCCTTGGCAATATCCTGGAGGAGGTAATCGTTGTAGCGCATCACATCGAACACCACCGAAGCTAGCATATAGCTCAGGGGTGAGTGTCAAACAGAAGTCAGTCATTCAATTGTAGACCCATTGAAACAACAACGCAAAACATACCCTTTGTCACCCCCAGCGCTGGCAAATAACAGCTCTGGTTCTCTCGTCAGCACTCGAGATTTACCACAAGCGTATACGTCTAACATTTTGTACTAAAACCCCTACTTATCCCCCACATTCCACGAATTACTCCTCATCGCAAATGACACGGTCTCGTCCATTTTTCATTTGTTCCTCTGTTGGAATAAGTATCTTTTCATATACCATGATCCTGTCATGCATTCAACTTTCAACAAAATGTTTAATATTTAGCTTCTTCCAATTCCTTCTTTCTTAGCTGATGTTGCACTGCTTTGGCTTTTTTTTAGCTTCATCCATCACATAACTTCAAATAAGTTTAGAATCAGATTCCAGATTCCTTCCTGACCTGGTCTTACAGCTGCAAGATATTAAGTGCAAATGATGTGTCAGCGGTACCCCATAACGGCGCTTCGCTGCCGCGCGACCACCACCAGTCACGCGCAAGGTAGCCAACGTGCTGCACAAGTTCGCAATCTTAATCAGATTTCACTTTCAGTAAGTGCCCACGTTTAGTAGCTACTCCAAGACATTTAGACGAAAGTGGTAATCTACCTATATTGATAAACTGTGAAGCCTCTTCCGTTCATGTAAATAGGTGACCGTCCTTCTAGAACCGTTTACAACATCAACCCTACGCTAGCCTGAGCTGTTTTTTGCATCTGCCCAGCTATGTTTCCTGGTTTTGTGTGAAGTTTTTCTGTGGATACCTGCGATTCAGGCGTTTAAGTGCTCTCCAGAGGAAACTGAGTGGCAAAGCCAATCATGAATAGACCCTTTGGGCCTGCCCTATCTTTTGGCATCCTATTCGCATCTTTAGAATTCAAAGTGCTGTTGGAATATCAACATCCTGCTAACCTAATATCTATTGACAACTAGAAAATGGAGGCAGTTGCGCGGTTTATTCACTTCTTATCAGCATTAGCGACGAGGGACGCCTGACTATTGAAGTTGGTTCACACACACCAAAGCTTGAACTACCTACATGAGTCTGCATTGTTTCTGACAGTGAGACTTGGTACCTTCTATCCGAGATGTCAAGCGCTTTTTTGTCTGACTATCGTTGCCTACTGCACGTCGCTGGTGTCGGATGTTACCACAGTGAGATTCACGTAGGAGCGTAGGGCGAAACTGATTATTCCGTTTCCGTAGTTCAAGAAATAAATTTGAATTAAATACGCTGGCTTGGACATTCGCTCGTCTCCGGTTACTGATGAGGATTTCCTTTCGTTTGCCGGATATGGGGTGGTATACGGCTCGAGGTGGGCAATCCTTGACTTGAAATTTGGAAATGATATCGTTTTCTTTCCGCAATCGCCTGTTTCCCCGCAGCGTGCTTTCTGTCATTTACAATGTGATCATTGTCGCTATCATTGGCTGAAAACATAATTGGTAACGGCTTCTCTTCCTCCGTTTTCGTACTGTCTCCCTCGAAAATGATTACAACAAGTGGGCTTTGATCACGATTGACCACAGCGCATTCCATACTTTCTAGCACACATGCATTTGTGGTGCTTCGCTGACAATGTGTATTGCTATTTCGTTCTTCGCTCCTTTCGTCGCTATTTTGGGAGCTAGATCTCATTCGCCGGCTTTCATATGGGCCTATCGCATTCCTCTATCTCCCGGAAGTGGTTGTGCTTTGTTGATATCAGCTCGGGTCAATTGTTTGTCCAGGGTTCAGCCGTGGGTGATCGGGAGTAATTACTTACAACGTTGACCGATTCACCGCCGACAACTAATAGGTTATCTTTCCGCCGGCCCTTCGTTCTGCCATCCTGCCGACCTCTTGGCTACCACCACGAATCTTCTTCACTGTTTCATCGTTTATATCAATATCATCGTCTTCCAGTAGAGTTGTTCACATCGCATCGTCTCGTGCCCTCTGATCGAACTGCTCTTTTAGATCTAGATTGACTACGTAATCTACAAATGGCACGTTTCCGTTCAAGTTTGTTGGCCTACTTGGGGAACTTACTTCTGCTCCATCCATGTCCCAATGCGAACCTGAATGGCGCTCGACTTCCCGACATCAGCAACACACCCAACTTGGGGGTTAGCTAGTCGTTTTCTGAGCTACTTCTCCAAAATGCTTTTGTTCGTCCTAGATGGAACGTCAATTACTATAATATCTACAAGCGGGCCAATTGTGCCAACTACCTATCGGACTCTTCTCCAATGACTTATGAGGAAAACGTTGAACTTCACTTACCCACGCAAAGAGATTCGTCCGAATGGTGCATAGATTTCTGCATTATCCATAAATTGGCTTTACGCAAGATTGGGAGTCACACCGGTTTACGGTTTCAGTGTCCACTGCACTGTAAACTTGCGTCTGATTTGTGGTCCCAGGATCGATCGGTGGTTTTAGAGAATGCCAACGGCCGAGATTTGTCAACCACATCAATTGAATGATGTTTGATCTCGTGTGAAGCACATACGCTAAAGGTGTACCAGTGAGTGAACTTGTAGATACTAAAAACAAATGGCTAATCCACTCAGCGCCACCGCACCGAGTGTTGTGTTGATCAATCCAGCTGCCCCGTGGCACTTCTCATTCAGTTTCCTTAATCATTTCTGAATTTAACAAATACGATGCCGTGTCGAAGAAATTCGATATGAGTTTACGTCGTGGCACCGGAGCGAAATATAGGGACTCAGCAATATTCATTCATCCGTTTTGAAAAATTGGGGCGATATACTGGTGGCGGATCTGATCACTCTATTCAGCGCCATGTGGAAAATCAAAATATGTCAGAGACGTTTGTCGTCAAATGTCATCCCCTTCCCTGCAAGTCCTTCAGAACGTGGAGAGTTTCTGTGCTGCTGCTGCTGCTGCTCTCGCTCTCTCAACACTGCACTGCATGACACGTTTCGTCCTTGTTTGGACTCATCCAGTAGAGCTAGCCCGAGTTAGGAGTGGAAGCCGGCATGTACTGATTGATAGCTAATGCCATGATTACTAGGCCATTGAGGCTCGGGAGCAGCGGTTAAAAGTTCATTGTTATGCCTTGGAATACCCACCACGTGTCTGGATTACGACACACAATCTTAATCGAGGCTATGGTTTGCTTTTAGGCAAAGCTCTGCTAGCATCACATGGTTTACTTTAAACTAAACCTGACTCAATCTAGATTGCGTTTCGCGATTCAGACACACGGCAGCTACTCCAAAACCCAACAATGGGCGTTTTTTTGATAATTCTCATCCGGCGTATACAATTATGAAGCAGACTGTTGTAGGGAATAAAGGTCGTAGAGGCTTGTACAGAAAGCAACCAACTCATTAACCAGGCATTATGAAAACTAAATCAATGGTTTGATCTATCAGACTGCCGCATTAGGAAGCAGGTGATCAAGGCAAGTCATATGTCAAGTTCAAGGGCAAGGCAATTTCATAGCCTGTAGAAATGGGCGCTGTTTGCACAGCTCCGGTTTCAGAACCTTGATTGCAATGGCTTCAGAAATGCTCAACCGATGTTTCTTAGGCTGTTTCGGGTGGCGTTTAGGGATGGTATAAACGACTTTAAACGACTGGTTCATCTGGAATAATGTGCAGTGTCAACCAAGTGTTGTAAAACGGAAATGTTGATGCATTTTACCGTGTCTTTTCGTAGTGACGCAGGACAATGTTCAGCGATTCTTTTGAACAAACAGCTGGTCGTATGTCCAAGATACCTAGCACAACAGGTGCAGGTGAACTGGTATAAGACAAACGATTCGGACCGAACCGGGAGTTTATCCTTTAAGCGCTGAAGAATCAATGATCTTGTTTCGGCAAATAGTTTTAGTTTGGCGGCTGGAAATGTCTTGGCCACTGCCATCGAGATTTTTCTATTCAACAGTTCGAACGCGACGTCACCTTTAACTGGAACTGTAAGGAATACATCCTTTTTGGGCACTGCAGCGACATACTTGACAGCCTCAAGCTGTTTGGACTGCTTCTTGAGGAAAGGTACAGGGTATCCATTTTCTTGCAGCGTGTTAAAAATGAGCTTGGTTTTTTTTCTTTCCACCGTCTCTGGACTACAGATTGCTCTGACACGATGGTATAAGCAACGGACTACATTCCTCTTGTATCTCAGCGGTACAAAGCTAAGAAAGTGGGTCTTGACCTACCCACGTCACTTTGCGAAAAACACTCCTTTTGATCGTCCCGTTTTCATGCCGATGCAATAGGACGTCTAAGAACGCCAAGCAGCCATTTTGCTCAACTTCACTGGTGAATTTTAATGATGAATGCATTCTGTTAAATTGATCTAATTGGGTTAGATAATCGGTGGAGGAGTCACAGACAATGAATGTGTCGTTCATGTAACGGTAGTATAGATCAAATGAAGATATAAGGGTGTTCAGGTGTCCACGTCCGAGCTTTGAAATGAAGATGTCGGCCAAAAGGAGGCCTAGGGGAGAACCCATTGCGACTCCATCTACTGTCTATAATAGATTCCGTTAAACAGAAATTGTACGTTGAAGGTGCAACGCAGAATCAATTTTTTTAGTTTGTTCACCGGAATTCCAACATCAATGTTTTTCTCAATGATGAAATTACAAGTGGATGTCACAGTCTCTACCAACGGCACTTTTGTGAAAAGTGATGCGACATCAAACGAAAGCATTAATTTGTCCTTCACGTTTAGGTTTTCTAGTCGGTTGACAAAATCAAACGTGTCTTTGACCGTATGAATCGACAATTCTTTGTGAACCGGTTCCAGCAAATCTGTTATCCACTTTGCGACAGAGTGAAAAGCGGAATAGACATGTCCACTATTTTGTCGCTTCATAATTGTATACGCCCGATGAGAATTATCGAAACGAATATTCTTCGCGCATTTGCTTACTTCTGACTCGAATGGGGACAATTTATGAAATGGGCGTTTTGCAAAATCTTGTCGAGAACATCCGAGAATTCGCAATAAATCGGAATACCTGTTGTTCGGGTTGTCTGTTCAGGTTTTAATCTGTTTTCCGAGCTCATCAGCCTTGCTGCAGAGGTTTACCAGCAACGTGCGAAAGAAAGAATTTATCTGGATCATTAACCACATAAGACAGAAAGAGGTGGCGACCGAACTAACAATGGCAACGGGACGTGAATCGAATCGGTCAAGTTCAAACGTCACTCGCTCATCGATCAACGGTCGACAAACTATTCAGATTCTCTACTACGCACTGACGAAGTTACCCCGGACTGGTGATGAAACGTCTGCAGCAAAGTTGCTCAAATTGGAGACGAAACCAAAATCTGATGTGGTCTGCACCTACCATGGTACTGTCACAGAAGCCGCCAAACATATGTATTACCAATACAATAACTGGAAGCCTTTTTATAAGTGTCTTAGGGCACATTCAAGCCAATCACGTTCATGGTGGTGGTCATTGATGTTGACATTAGGACCACTGCAACTGCAGTTTTACAACTAGTTGCTTTTGCATTCATGATGCTGGTTTAATTCGGCTTATCACGACGGCCTTAGCAAATCGCAAAAGGCGTGCATTTTTATGACACAACAAGATGCGAAATGCTGATAAGGGATTAATCCGGTGACGGGTCTCCAAAATGTGCCTTCCTATGGAAGACGCCGGCGGCTTTCTCGAGCACCTATCATCGGAGGGGGATGGATTAACTCCGCGATGAACCCAGTTTAGTAAATGTTCCTTCACTCTGGAATGCGAAGACTGGTCGGTTCTGCCGATGTAACTGACGCCGCAGTCACCCACGAATTAGTAAACACAATGTGATTTGGCGCCGACGGGTTCATCTTCCTTTACTGAAGGTAGCAGCAACTTTCGGGTTCTGTTGCGAAGTACCGACTCCGCAGCACAGTACGTACACTGAATGGCCGAGACTAAGTGTTTAGTTGTCCTTCTTACTACAGTGTCACCTTTATATGGTAGCTCGATGTATCTTTGGGGCTGTCAACACCCTTTTTCCTTTGGCGGCCTAACCTGGCTGTTTGTCTAAGAATCGCTTTGGGTAGCCATTCTCCATAAGCGTTTTAGTGATTAACTCAATTTCCTCAGACAGGCAGTCGCTCGAGCAGATGCGTCTGGCCCGAGTGAACAATGTTTTCACCAGCACGCGCTTGTGTGCCATCGGTGAGAAACTGGTGAAGTCCAGGTATTGGCCGAACCATGTTGGTTTCCGGTATACAGATCGTTTAATGAAGCCATTATTGCGATTCATAAGAACGTCAGGTATGCAAGACGCCCGTTCGATTGGAATTCGAAAGTTCCTTTCAGGTTAGCGTGAACACTATTAGATTCGTCTACTAATCGTTCGGTTTGCATCCTCGTGGAACCGAAAACAAGGATGTCATCTACGTATCGTTTGTAATACGACAGCTGAGGAAGCTTTCCACTGAATTTGCTTTCAAGAATCAGCATTAGAAAATCAGCCAGTACCGGGCCCAACGGACTATCCAAAACCATTCCATCAGTTTGGTGATATGAGGTGTGCTGGAATCGGAACACGACATTGTCCGTGCAAAGTAACAGGGACTGTCTCATTAGGTCTGCCGGTATTCTCAGACGGAGATTCTCCTCTTCTATCAGGTGATAAGTGTAATCAACTGTCTCTGGCAAAAGGAGATTGGTGAATAACGACTGCACGTCCACTGAGCACATAACCTTGTCGGATAGGCTATGTTCTACCTTGTTCGATTATTTCGAAAGTGTCCTTAATGCCGTACAAATCGAACTGCTGCCTC
>CALYDF020005157.1:0-14664 GCA_944474145.2 Dicrocoelium dendriticum | reverse complement strand
GCCTAGATGTGACGAAATTCTACCTATACCATTCAACTCCCCCTACTACTCTTCTGTAATCAGTACACAGAACAAACTGCTTATAATGCCATAAGATAATTGGCGGCTTAAGTTTGTTAAGCTCGTCGCTTGGTGAGGGGGCTACCCTGTCCTCTGCACGGCAGTAACGTGTAAGTCAGTGGATAGTGAGCGGCGCTATATCACATCTAGTAACTTATTCACGATGGTCGTTGCTGTCCCCCGTAGCTCAGTGGTCTCAACCACGGACTGGCAACAGTCGAGTTGCGGTTTCGAGCCCTGCCAAGGGTCCGATGGAATGCGCACTGCTGATGATTCCCGAAAGGATGAAACGCGCGTACAGTGCTTTTCCGGGCTTGTGGCGGCTGTCTGAGTGAGCCTAGATGTGACGAAATTCTACCTATACCATTCAACTCCCCCTACTACTCTTCTGTAATCAGTACACAGAACAAACTGCTTATAATGCCATAAGATAATTGGCGGCTTAAGTTTGTTAAGCTCGTCGCTTGGTGAGGGGGCTACCCTGTCCTCTGCACGGCAGTAACGTGTAAGTCAGTGGATAGTGAGCGGCGCTATATCACATCTAGTAACTTATTCACGATGGTCGTTGCTGTCCCCCGTAGCTCAGTGGTCTCAACCACGGACTGGCAACAGTCGAGTTGCGGTTTCGAGCCCTGCCAAGGGTCCGATGGAATGCGCACTGCTGATGATTCCCGAAAGGATGAAACGCGCGTACAGTGCTTTTCCGGGCTTGTGGCGGCTGTCTGAGTGAGCCTAGATGTGACGAAATTCTACCTATACCATTCAACTCCCCCTACTACTCTTCTGTAATCAGTACACAGAACAAACTGCTTATAATGCCATAAGATAATTGGCGGCTTAAGTTTGTTAAGCTCGTCGCTTGGTGAGGGGGCTACCCTGTCCTCTGCACGGCAGTAACGTGTAAGTCAGTGGATAGTGAGCGGCGCTATATCACATCTAGTAACTTATTCACGATGGTCGTTGCCGTCCCCCGTAGCTCAGTGGTCTCAACCACGGACTGGCAACAGTCGAGTTGCGGTTTCGAGCCCTGCCAAGGGTCCGATGGAATGCGCACTGCTGATGATTCCCGAAAGGATGAAACGCGCGTACAGTGCTTTTCCGGGCTTGTGGCGGCTGTCTGAGTGAGCCTAGATGTGATGAAATTCTACCTATACCATTCAACTCCCCCTACTACTCTTCTGTAATCAGTACACAGAACAAACTGCTTATAATGCCATAAGATAATTGGCGGCTTAAGTTTGTTAAGCTCGTCGCTTGGTGAGGGGGCTACCCTGTCCTCTGCACGGCAGTAACGTGTAAGTCAGTGGATAGTGAGCGGCGCTATATCACATCTAGTAACTTATTCACGATGGTCGTTGCCGTCCCCCGTAGCTCAGTGGTCTCAACCACGGACTGGCAACAGTCGAGTTGCGGTTTCGAGCCCTACCAAGGGTCCGATGGAATGCGCACTGCTGATGATTCCCGAAAGGATGAAACGCGCGTACAGTGCTTTTCCGGGCTTGTGGCGGCTGTCTGAGTGAGCCTAGATGTGACGAAATTCTACCTATACCATTCAACTCCCCCTACTACTCTTCTGTAATCAGTACACAGAACAAACTGCTTATAATGCCATAAGATAATTGGCGGCTTAAGTTTGTTAAGCTCGTCGCTTGGTGAGGGGGCTACCCTGTCCTCTGCACGGCAGTAACGTGTAAGTCAGTGGATAGTGAGCGGCGCTATATCACATCTAGTAACTTATTCACGATGGTCGTTGCTGTCCCCCGTAGCTCAGTGGTCTCAACCACGGACTGGCAACAGTCGAGTTGCGGTTTCGAGCCCTACCAAGGGTCCGATGGAATGCGCACTGCTGATGATTCCCGAAAGGATGAAACGCGCGTACAGTGCTTTTCCGGGCTTGTGGCGGCTGTCTGAGTGAGCCTAGATGTGACGAAATTCTACCTATACCATTCAACTCCCCCTACTACTCTTCTGTAATCAGTACACAGAACAAACTGCTTATAATGCCATAAGATAATTGGCGGCTTAAGTTTGTTAAGCTCGTCGCTTGGTGAGGGGGGCTACCCTGTCCTCTGCACGGCAGTAACGTGTAAGTCAGTGGATAGTGAGCGGCGCTATATCACATCTAGTAACTTATTCACGATGGTCGTTGCTGTCCCCCGTAGCTCAGTGGTCTCAACCACGGACTGGCAACAGTCGAGTTGCGGTTTCGAGCCCTGCCAAGGGTCCGATGGAATGCGCACTGCTGATGATTCCCGAAAGGATGAAACGCGCGTACAGTGCTTTTCCGGGCTTGTGGCGGCTGTCTGAGTGAGCCTAGATGTGATGAAATTCTACCTATACCATTCAACTCCCCCTACTACTCTTCTGTAATCAGTACACAGAACAAACTGCTTATAATGCCATAAGATAATTGGCGGCTTAAGTTTGTTAAGCTCGTCGCTTGGTGAGGGGGCTACCCTGTCCTCTGCACGGCAGTAACGTGTAAGTCAGTGGATAGTGAGCGGCGCTATATCACATCTAGTAACTTATTCACGATGGTCGTTGCTGTCCCCCGTAGCTCAGTGGTCTCAACCACGGACTGGCAACAGTCGAGTTGCGGTTTCGAGCCCTGCCAAGGGTCCGATGGAATGCGCACTGCTGATGATTCCCGAAAGGATGAAACGCGCGTACAGTGCTTTTCCGGGCTTGTGGCGGCTGTCTGAGTGAGCCTAGATGTGATGAAATTCTACCTATACCATACAACTCCCCCTACTACTCTTCTGTAATCAGTACACAGAACAAACTGCTTATAATGCCATAAGATAATTGGCGGCTTAAGTTTGTTAAGCTCGTCGCTTGGTGAGGGGGCTACCCTGTCCTCTGCACGGCAGTAACGTGTAAGTCAGTGGATAGTGAGCGGCGCTATATCACATCTAGTAACTTATTCACGATGGTCGTTGCTGTCCCCCGTAGCTCAGTGGTCTCAACCACGGACTGGCAACAGTCGAGTTGCGGTTTCGAGCCCTGCCAAGGGTCCGATGGAATGCGCACTGCTGATGATTCCCGAAAGGATGAAACGCGCGTACAGTGCTTTTCCGGGCTTGTGGCGGCTGTCTGAGTGAGCCTAGATGTGACGAAATTCTACCTATACCATTCAACTCCCCCTACTACTCTTCTGTAATCAGTACACAGAACAAACTGCTTATAATGCCATAAGATAATTGGCGGCTTAAGTTTGTTAAGCTCGTCGCTTGGTGAGGGGGCTACCCTGTCCTCTGCACGGCAGTAACGTGTAAGTCAGTGGATAGTGAGCGGCGCTATATCACATCTAGTAACTTATTCACGATGGTCGTTGCTGTCCCCCGTAGCTCAGTGGTCTCAACCACGGACTGGCAACAGTCGAGTTGCGGTTTCGAGCCCTGCCAAGGGTCCGATGGAATGCGCACTGCTGATGATTCCCGAAAGGATGAAACGCGCGTACAGTGCTTTTCCGGGCTTGTGGCGGCTGTCTGAGTGAGCCTAGATGTGACGAAATTCTACCTATACCATTCAACTCCCCCTACTACTCTTCTGTAATCAGTACACAGAACAAACTGCTTATAATGCCATAAGATAATTGGCGGCTTAAGTTTGTTAAGCTCGTCGCTTGGTGAGGGGGCTACCCTGTCCTCTGCACGGCAGTAACGTGTAAGTCAGTGGATAGTGAGCGGCGCTATATCACATCTAGTAACTTATTCACGATGGTCGTTGCTGTCCCCCGTAGCTCAGTGGTCTCAACCACGGACTGGCAACAGTCGAGTTGCGGTTTCGAGCCCTGCCAAGGGTCAGATGGAATGCGCACTGCTGATGATTCCCGAAAGGATGAAACGCGCGTACAGTGCTTTTCCGGGCTTGTGGCGGCTGTCTGAGTGAGCCTAGATGTGACGAAATTCTACCTATACCATTCAACTCCCCCTACTACTCTTCTGTAATCAGTACACAGAACAAACTGCTTATAATGCCATAAGATAATTGGCGGCTTAAGTTTGTTAAGCTCGTCGCTTGGTGAGGGGGCTACCCTGTCCTCTGCACGGCAGTAACGTGTAAGTCAGTGGATAGTGAGCGGCGCTATATCACATCTAGTAACTTATTCACGATGGTCGTTGCTGTCCCCCGTAGCTCAGTGGTCTCAACCACGGACTGGCAACAGTCGAGTTGCGGTTTCGAGCCCTGCCAAGGGTCAGATGGAATGCGCACTGCTGATGATTCCCGAAAGGATGAAACGCGCGTACAGTGCTTTTCCGGGCTTGTGGCGGCTGTCTGAGTGAGCCTAGATGTGACGAAATTCTACCTATACCATTCAACTCCCCCTACTACTCTTCTGTAATCAGTACACAGAACAAACTGCTTATAATGCCATAAGATAATTGGCGGCTTAAGTTTGTTAAGCTCGTCGCTTGGTGAGGGGGCTACCCTGTCCTCTGCACGGCAGTAACGTGTAAGTCAGTGGATAGTGAGCGGCGCTATATCACATCTAGTAACTTATTCACGATGGTCGTTGCTGTCCCCCGTAGCTCAGTGGTCTCAACCACGGACTGGCAACAGTCGAGTTGCGGTTTCGAGCCCTGCCAAGGGTCCGATGGAATGCGCACTGCTGATGATTCCCGAAAGGATGAAACGCGCGTACAGTGCTTTTCCGGGCTTGTGGCGGCTGTCTGAGTGAGCCTAGATGTGACGAAATTCTACCTATACCATTCAACTCCCCCTACTACTCTTCTGTAATCAGTACACCGAACAAACTGCTTATAATGCCATAAGATAATTGGCGGCTTAAGTTTGTTAAGCTCGTCGCTTGGTGAGGGGGCTACCCTGTCCTCTGCACGGCAGTAACGTGTAAGTCAGTGGATAGTGAGCGGCGCTATATCACATCTAGTAACTTATTCACGATGGTCGTTGCTGTCCCCCGTAGCTCAGTGGTCTCAACCACGGACTGGCAACAGTCGAGTTGCGGTTTCGAGCCCTGCCAAGGGTCCGATGGAATGCGCACTGCTGATGATTCCCGAAAGGATGAAACGCGCGTACAGTGCTTTTCCGGGCTTGTGGCGGCTGTCTGAGTGAGCCTAGATGTGACGAAATTCTACCTATACCATTCAACTCCCCCTACTACTCTTCTGTAATCAGTACACAGAACAAACTGCTTATAATGCCATAAGATAATTGGCGGCTTAAGTTTGTTAAGCTCGTCGCTTGGTGAGGGGGCTACCCTGTCCTCTGCACGGCAGTAACGTGTAAGTCAGTGGATAGTGAGCGGCGCTATATCACATCTAGTAACTTATTCACGATGGTCGTTGCTGTCCCCCGTAGCTCAGTGGTCTCACCCACGGACTGGCAACAGTCGAGTTGCGGTTTCGAGCCCTACCAAGGGTCCGATGGAATGCGCACTGCTGATGATTCCCGAAAGGATGAAACGCGCGTACAGTGCTTTTCCGGGCTTGTGGCGGCTGTCTGAGTGAGCCTAGATGTGACGAAATTCTACCTATACCATTCAACTCCCCCTACTACTCTTCTGTAATCAGTACACAGAACAAACTGCTTATAATGCCATAAGATAATTGGCGGCTTAAGTTTGTTAAGCTCGTCGCTTGGTGAGGGGGCTACCCTGTCCTCTGCACGGCAGTAACGTGTAAGTCAGTGGATAGTGAGCGGCGCTATATCACATCTAGTAACTTATTCACGATGGTCGTTGCTGTCCCCCGTAGCTCAGTGGTCTCAACCACGGACTGGCAACAGTCGAGTTGCGGTTTCGAGCCCTGCCAAGGGTCCGATGGAATGCGCACTGCTGATGATTCCCGAAAGGATGAAACGCGCGTACAGTGCTTTTCCGGGCTTGTGGCGGCTGTCTGAGTGAGCCTAGATGTGACGAAATTCTACCTATACCATTCAACTCCCCCTACTACTCTTCTGTAATCAGTACACAGAACAAACTGCTTATAATGCCATAAGATAATTGGCGGCTTAAGTTTGTTAAGCTCGTCGCTTGGTGAGGGGGCTACCCTGTCCTCTGCACGGCAGTAACGTGTAAGTCAGTGGATAGTGAGCGGCGCTATATCACATCTAGTAACTTATTCACGATGGTCGTTGCTGTCCCCCGTAGCTCAGTGGTCTCAACCACGGACTGGCAACAGTCGAGTTGCGGTTTCGAGCCCTGCCAAGGGTCCGATGGAATGCGCACTGCTGATGATTCCCGAAAGGATGAAACGCGCGTACAGTGCTTTTCCGGGCTTGTGGCGGCTGTCTGAGTGAGCCTAGATGTGACGAAATTCTACCTATACCATTCAACTCCGCCTACTACTCTTCTGTAATCAGTACACAGAACAAACTGCTTATAATGCCATAAGATAATTGGCGGCTTAAGTTTGTTAAGCTCGTCGCTTGTTGAGGGGGCTACCCTGTCCTCTGCACGGCAGTAACGTGTAAGTCAGTGGATAGTGAGCGGCGCTATATCACATCTAGTAACTTATTCACGATGGTCGTTGCTGTCCCCCGTAGCTCAGTGGTCTCAACCACGGACTGGCAACAGTCGAGTTGCGGTTTCGAGCCCTGCCAAGGGTCAGATGGAATGCGCACTGCTGATGATTCCCGAAAGGATGAAACGCGCGTACAGTGCTTTTCCGGGCTTGTGGCGGCTGTCTGAGTGAGCCTAGATGTGACGAAATTCTACCTATACCATTCAACTCCCCCTACTACTCTTCTGTAATCAGTACACAGAACAAACTGCTTATAATGCCATAAGATAATTGGCGGCTTAAGTTTGTTAAGCTCGTCGCTTGGTGAGGGGGCTACCCTGTCCTCTGCACGGCAGTAACGTGTAAGTCAGTGGATAGTGAGCGGCGCTATATCACATCTAGTAACTTATTCACGATGGTCGTTGCTGTCCCCCGTAGCTCAGTGGTCTCAACCACGGACTGGCAACAGTCGAGTTGCGGTTTCGAGCCCTGCCAAGGGTCAGATGGAATGCGCACTGCTGATGATTCCCGAAAGGATGAAACGCGCGTACAGTGCTTTTCCGGGCTTGTGGCGGCTGTCTGAGTGAGCCTAGATGTGACGAAATTCTACCTATACCATTCAACTCCCCCTACTACTCTTCTGTAATCAGTACACAGAACAAACTGCTTATAATGCCATAAGATAATTGGCGGCTTAAGTTTGTTAAGCTCGTCGCTTGGTGAGGGGGCTACCCTGTCCTCTGCACGGCAGTAACGTGTAAGTCAGTGGATAGTGAGCGGCGCTATATCACATCTAGTAACTTATTCACGATGGTCGTTGCTGTCCCCCGTAGCTCAGTGGTCTCAACCACGGACTGGCAACAGTCGAGTTGCGGTTTCGAGCCCTGCCAAGGGTCAGATGGAATGCGCACTGCTGATGATTCCCGAAAGGATGAAACGCGCGTACAGTGCTTTTCCGGGCTTGTGGCGGCTGTCTGAGTGAGCCTAGATGTGACGAAATTCTACCTATACCATTCAACTCCCCCTACTACTCTTCTGTAATCAGTACACAGAACAAACTGCTTATAATGCCATAAGATAATTGGCGGCTTAAGTTTGTTAAGCTCGTCGCTTGGTGAGGGGGCTACCCTGTCCTCTGCACGGCAGTAACGTGTAAGTCAGTGGATAGTGAGCGGCGCTATATCACATCTAGTAACTTATTCACGATGGTCGTTGCTGTCCCCCGTAGCTCAGTGGTCTCAACCACGGACTGGCAACAGTCGAGTTGCGGTTTCGAGCCCTGCCAAGGGTCCGATGGAATGCGCACTGCTGATGATTCCCGAAAGGATGAAACGCGCGTACAGTGCTTTTCCGGGCTTGTGGCGGCTGTCTGAGTGAGCCTAGATGTGACGAAATTCTACCTATACCATTCAACTCCCCCTACTACTCTTCTGTAATCAGTACACAGAACAAACTGCTTATAATGCCATAAGATAATTGGCGGCTTAAGTTTGTTAAGCTCGTCGCTTGGTGAGGGGGCTACCCTGTCCTCTGCACGGCAGTAACGTGTAAGTCAGTGGATAGTGAGCGGCGCTATATCACATCTAGTAACTTATTCACGATGGTCGTTGCTGTCCCCCGTAGCTCAGTGGTCTCAACCACGGACTGGCAACAGTCGAGTTGCGGTTTCGAGCCCTGCCAAGGGTCCGATGGAATGCGCACTGCTGATGATTCCCGAAAGGATGAAACGCGCGTACAGTGCTTTTCCGGGATTGTGGCGGCTGTCTGAGTGAGCCTAGATGTGACGAAATTCTACCTATACCATTCAACTCCCCCTACTACTCTTCTGTAATCAGTACACAGAACAAACTGCTTATAATGCCATAAGATAATTGGCGGCTTAAGTTTGTTAAGCTCGTCGCTTGGTGAGGGGGCTACCCTGTCCTCTGCACGGCAGTAACGTGTAAGTCAGTGGATAGTGAGCGGCGCTATATCACATCTAGTAACTTATTCACGATGGTCGTTGCTGTCCCCCGTAGCTCAGTGGTCTCAACCACGGACTGGCAACAGTCGAGTTGCGGTTTCGAGCCCTGCCAAGGGTCCGATGGAATGCGCACTGCTGATGATTCCCGAAAGGATGAAACGCGCGTACAGTGCTTTTCCGGGCTTGTGGCGGCTGTCTGAGTGAGCCTAGATGTGACGAAATTCTACCTATACCATTCAACTCCCCCTACTACTCTTCTGTAATCAGTACACAGAACAAACTGCTTATAATGCCATAAGATAATTGGCGGCTTAAGTTTGTTAAGCTCGTCGCTTGGTGAGGGGGCTACCCTGTCCTCTGCACGGCAGTAACGTGTAAGTCAGTGGATAGTGAGCGGCGCTATATCACATCTAGTAACTTATTCACGATGGTCGTTGCTGTCCCCCGTAGCTCAGTGGTCTCAACCACGGACTGGCAACAGTCGAGTTGCGGTTTCGAGCCCTGCCAAGGGTCCGATGGAATGCGCACTGCTGATGATTCCCGAAAGGATGAAACGCGCGTACAGTGCTTTTCCGGGCTTGTGGCGGCTGTCTGAGTGAGCCTAGATGTGACGAAATTCTACCTATACCATTCAACTCCCCCTACTACTCTTCTGTAATCAGTACACAGAACAAACTGCTTATAATGCCATAAGATAATTGGCGGCTTAAGTTTGTTAAGCTCGTCGCTTGGTGAGGGGGCTACCCTGTCCTCTGCACGGCAGTAACGTGTAAGTCAGTGGATAGTGAGCGGCGCTATATCACATCTAGTAACTTATTCACGATGGTCGTTGCTGTCCCCCGTAGCTCAGTGGTCTCAACCACGGACTGGCAACAGTCGAGTTGCGGTTTCGAGCCCTGCCAAGGGTCCGATGGAATGCGCACTGCTGATGATTCCCGAAAGGATGAAACGCGCGTACAGTGCTTTTCCGGGCTTGTGGCGGCTGTCTGAGTGAGCCTAGATGTGACGAAATTCTACCTATACCATTCAACTCCCCCTACTACTCTTCTGTAATCAGTACACAGAACAAACTGCTTATAATGCCATAAGATAATTGGCGGCTTAAGTTTGTTAAGCTCGTCGCTTGGTGAGGGGGCTACCCTGTCCTCTGCACGGCAGTAACGTGTAAGTCAGTGGATAGTGAGCGGCGCTATATCACATCTAGTAACTTATTCACGATGGTCGTTGCTGTCCCCCGTAGCTCAGTGGTCTCAACCACGGACTGGCAACAGTCGAGTTGCGGTTTCGAGCCCTACCAAGGGTCCGATGGAATGCGCACTGCTGATGATTCCCGAAAGGATGAAACGCGCGTACAGTGCTTTTCCGGGCTTGTGGCGGCTGTCTGAGTGAGCCTAGATGTGACGAAATTCTACCTATACCATTCAACTCCCCCTACTACTCTTCTGTAATCAGTACACCGAACAAACTGCTTATAATGCCATAAGATAATTGGCGGCTTAAGTTTGTTAAGCTCGTCGCTTGGTGAGGGGGCTACCCTGTCCTCTGCACGGCAGTAACGTGTAAGTCAGTGGATAGTGAGCGGCGCTATATCACATCTAGTAACTTATTCACGATGGTCGTTGCTGTCCCCCGTAGCTCAGTGGTCTCAACCACGGACTGGCAACAGTCGAGTTGCGGTTTCGAGCCCTGCCAAGGGTCCGATGGAATGCGCACTGCTGATGATTCCCGAAAGGATGAAACGCGCGTACAGTGCTTTTCCGGGCTTGTGGCGGCTGTCTGAGTGAGCCTAGATGTGACGAAATTCTACCTATACCATTCAACTCCCCCTACTACTCTTCTGTAATCAGTACACAGAACAAACTGCTTATAATGCCATAAGATAATTGGCGGCTTAAGTTTGTTAAGCTCGTCGCTTGGTGAGGGGGCTACCCTGTCCTCTGCACGGCAGTAACGTGTAAGTCAGTGGATAGTGAGCGGCGCTATATCACATCTAGTAACTTATTCACGATGGTCGTTGCTGTCCCCCGTAGCTCAGTGGTCTCAACCACGGACTGGCAACAGTCGAGTTGCGGTTTCGAGCCCTGCCAAGGGTCCGATGGAATGCGCACTGCTGATGATTCCCGAAAGGATGAAACGCGCGTACAGTGCTTTTCCGGGCTTGTGGCGGCTGTCTGAGTGAGCCTAGATGTGACGAAATTCTACCTATACCATTCAACTCCCCCTACTACTCTTCTGTAATCAGTACACAGAACAAACTGCTTATAATGCCATAAGATAATTGGCGGCTTAAGTTTGTTAAGCTCGTCGCTTGGTGAGGGGGCTACCCTGTCCTCTGCACGGCAGTAACGTGTAAGTCAGTGGATAGTGAGCGGCGCTATATCACATCTAGTAACTTATTCACGATGGTCGTTGCTGTCCCCCGTAGCTCAGTGGTCTCAACCACGGACTGGCAACAGTCGAGTTGCGGTTTCGAGCCCTGCCAAGGGTCCGATGGAATGCGCACTGCTGATGATTCCCGAAAGGATGAAACGCGCGTACAGTGCTTTTCCGGGCTTGTGGCGGCTGTCTGAGTGAGCCTAGATGTGACGAAATTCTACCTATACCATTCAACTCCCCCTACTACTCTTCTGTAATCAGTACACCGAACAAACTGCTTATAATGCCATAAGATAATTGGCGGCTTAAGTTTGTTAAGCTCGTCGCTTGGTGAGGGGGCTACCCTGTCCTCTGCACGGCAGTAACGTGTAAGTCAGTGGATAGTGAGCGGCGCTATATCACATCTAGTAACTTATTCACGATGGTCGTTGCTGTCCCCCGTAGCTCAGTGGTCTCAACCACGGACTGGCAACAGTCGAGTTGCGGTTTCGAGCCCTGCCAAGGGTCCGATGGAATGCGCACTGCTGATGATTCCCGAAAGGATGAAACGCGCGTACAGTGCTTTTCCGGGCTTGTGGCGGCTGTCTGAGTGAGCCTAGATGTGACGAAATTCTACCTATACCATTCAACTCCCCCTACTACTCTTCTGTAATCAGTACACAGAACAAACTGCTTATAATGCCATAAGATAATTGGCGGCTTAAGTTTGTTAAGCTCGTCGCTTGGTGAGGGGGCTACCCTGTCCTCTGCACGGCAGTAACGTGTAAGTCAGTGGATAGTGAGCGGCGCTATATCACATCTAGTAACTTATTCACGATGGTCGTTGCTGTCCCCCGTAGCTCAGTGGTCTCAACCACGGACTGGCAACAGTCGAGTTGCGGTTTCGAGCCCTGCCAAGGGTCCGATGGAATGCGCACTGCTGATGATTCCCGAAAGGATGAAACGCGCGTACAGTGCTTTTCCGGGCTTGTGGCGGCTGTCTGAGTGAGCCTAGATGTGACGAAATTCTACCTATACCATTCAACTCCCCCTACTACTCTTCTGTAATCAGTACACAGAACAAACTGCTTATAATGCCATAAGATAATTGGCGGCTTAAGTTTGTTAAGCTCGTCGCTTGGTGAGGGGGCTACCCTGTCCTCTGCACGGCAGTAACGTGTAAGTCAGTGGATAGTGAGCGGCGCTATATCACATCTAGTAACTTATTCACGATGGTCGTTGCTGTCCCCCGTAGCTCAGTGGTCTCAACCACGGACTGGCAACAGTCGAGTTGCGGTTTCGAGCCCTGCCAAGGGTCCGATGGAATGCGCACTGCTGATGATTCCCGAAAGGATGAAACGCGCGTACAGTGTTTTTCCGGGCTTGTGGCGGCTGTCTGAGTGAGCCTAGATGTGACGAAATTCTACCTATACCATTCAACTCCCCCTACTACTCTTCTGTAATCAGTACACAGAACAAACTGCTTATAATGCCATAAGATAATTGGCGGCTTAAGTTTGTTAAGCTCGTCGCTTGGTGAGGGGGCTACCCTGTCCTCTGCACGGCAGTAACGTGTAAGTCAGTGGATAGTGAGCGGCGCTATATCACATCTAGTAACTTATTCACGATGGTCGTTGCTGTCCCCCGTAGCTCAGTGGTCTCAACCACGGACTGGCAACAGTCGAGTTGCGGTTTCGAGCCCTGCCAAGGGTCCGATGGAATGCGCACTGCTGATGATTCCCGAAAGGATGAAACGCGCGTACAGTGCTTTTCCGGGCTTGTGGCGGCTGTCTGAGTGAGCCTAGATGTGACGAAATTCTACCTATACCATTCAACTCCCCCTACTACTCTTCTGTAATCAGTACACAGAACAAACTGCTTATAATGCCATAAGATAATTGGCGGCTTAAGTTTGTTAAGCTCGTCGCTTGGTGAGGGGGCTACCCTGTCCTCTGCACGGCAGTAACGTGTAAGTCAGTGGATAGTGAGCGGCGCTATATCACATCTAGTAACTTATTCACGATGGTCGTTGCTGTCCCCCGTAGCTCAGTGGTCTCAACCACGGACTGGCAACAGTCGAGTTGCGGTTTCGAGCCCTGCCAAGGGTCAGATGGAATGCGCACTGCTGATGATTCCCGAAAGGATGAAACGCGCG
Source organism: Dicrocoelium dendriticum (assembly GCA_944474145.2). Taxonomy (NCBI): domain Eukaryota; kingdom Metazoa; phylum Platyhelminthes; class Trematoda; order Plagiorchiida; family Dicrocoeliidae; genus Dicrocoelium; species Dicrocoelium dendriticum. Next base: position 1,667 of record CALYDF020005157.1, on the reverse strand, counting down.
TACAGTGCTTTTCCGGGCTTGTGGCGGCTGTCTGAGTGAGCCTAGATGTGACGAAATTCTACCTATACCATTCAACTCCCCCTACTACTCTTCTGTAATCAGTACACAGAACAAACTGCTTATAATGCCATAAGATAATTGGCGGCTTAAGTTTGTTAAGCTCGTCGCTTGTTGAGGGGGCTACCCTGTCCTCTGCACGGCAGTAACGTGTAAGTCAGTGGATAGTGAGCGGCGCTATATCACATCTAGTAACTTATTCACGATGGTCGTTGCTGTCCCCCGTAGCTCAGTGGTCTCAACCACGGACTGGCAACAGTCGAGTTGCGGTTTCGAGCCCTGCCAAGCGTCCGATGGAATGCGCACTGCTGATGATTCCCGAAAGGATGAAACGCGCGTACAGTGCTTTTCCGGGCTTGTGGCGGCTGTCTGAGTGAGCCTAGATGTGACGAAATTCTACCTATACCATTCAACTCCCCCTACTACTCTTCTGTAATCAGTACACAGAACAAACTGCTTATAATGCCATAAGATAATTGGCGGCTTAAGTTTGTTAAGCTCGTCGCTTGGTGAGGGGGCTACCCTGTCCTCTGCACGGCAGTAACGTGTAAGTCAGTGGATAGTGAGCGGCGCTATATCACATCTAGTAACTTATTCACGATGGTCGTTGCTGTCCCCCGTAGCTCAGTGGTCTCAACCACGGACTGGCAACAGTCGAGTTGCGGTTTCGAGCCCTACCAAGGGTCCGATGGAATGCGCACTGCTGATGATTCCCGAAAGGATGAAACGCGCGTACAGTGCTTTTCCGGGCTTGTGGCGGCTGTCTGAGTGAGCCTAGATGTGACGAAATTCTACCTATACCATTCAACTCCCCCTACTACTCTTCTGTAATCAGTACACAGAACAAACTGCTTATAATGCCATAAGATAATTGGCGGCTTAAGTTTGTTAAGCTCGTCGCTTGGTGAGGGGGCTACCCTGTCCTCTGCACGGCAGTAACGTGTAAGTCAGTGGATAGTGAGCGGCGCTATATCACATCTAGTAACTTATTCACGATGGTCGTTGCTGTCCCCCGTAGCTCAGTGGTCTCAACCACGGACTGGCAACAGTCGAGTTGCGGTTTCGAGCCCTGCCAAGGGTCCGATGGAATGCGCACTGCTGATGATTCCCGAAAGGATGAAACGCGCGTACAGTGCTTTTCCGGGCTTGTGGCGGCTGTCTGAGTGAGCCTAGATGTGACGAAATTCTACCTATACCATTCAACTCCCCCTACTACTCTTCTGTAATCAGTACACAGAACAAACTGCTTATAATGCCATAAGATAATTGGCGGCTTAAGTTTGTTAAGCTCGTCGCTTGGTGAGGGGGCTACCCTGTCCTCTGCACGGCAGTAACGTGTAAGTCAGTGGATAGTGAGCGGCGCTATATCACATCTAGTAACTTATTCACGATGGTCGTTGCTGTCCCCCGTAGCTCAGTGGTCTCAACCACGGACTGGCAACAGTCGAGTTGCGGTTTCGAGCCCTGCCAAGGGTCCGATGGAATGCGCACTGCTGATGATTCCCGAAAGGATGAAACGCGCGTACAGTGCTTTTCCGGGCTTGTGGCGGCTGTCTGAGTGAGCCTAGATGTGACGAAATTCTACCTATACCATTCAACTCCCCCTACTA
>CALYDF020005156.1:0-14667 GCA_944474145.2 Dicrocoelium dendriticum | reverse complement strand
TATACATTCGGCCTTATAGTGATAGGCTGTTGAATCGAAACTTTTAAAAGCGAAGGAGATGGCCTTGTAAATTACGAAATTACGTGAAATTACGAAGGAACGTTGGGCGTTTACGTTCTGTAAGTCAACAGTTAGCCAAACCACTTGAGGCTGGTAGTATACATCGCCCTGCAAGGCCAACCTCGTCCGACCAGAGGCGTTACAATCTCGTGATCTTTCACGCACCGGAGTCCAGTGATCCATCACCCCAAGTGCGCTACGATCACGGTGTCGAGTTTTTACAGGGTCTAATTGATAGACTCTTCGACGCTGGTGAGGACTCGGTAAAAGTGAGGCAGATTACCCGTCTTGGAAAGCAAGGTGATCAACAAAATCGGCCTATGAGAATCACTTTTGTGGACGAAGCCAGTCCAAGACTAATCATGTCTCGCCTAAGTAGGCTGAAAGATTTGAAGATCCATGTTCGTCCCGACCTGGACCCAGTAGACAGGGAGCGGCTCAAGTCTGCCATCATTGAGTTGAAAAGACGCACTGGTGAGGGGGAAACAAATCTTCGTATCGTAAATTTTCGGGTGGTTTCCAACAATCCGCGAATCAGGATAAACAGGCTGCTCACACTTCAAGCACGCCCGGTGGCTCCTGCTGCGGCCTGCGTGTAGCGTTCACGAACGTTTGCAGTATTATGAATAAGCGCGATGAGCTTTGTTGTTTCGTTGCGTCTGAGCGGCCAGACGTAGTGGGACTCGCAGAGACATGGCTGCATGCAGAGTTATACACCCAAGAACTTGAACTCAACGGTTACTCGTGTTTCCGATGCGATAGACTAAAGAATACCCACGGTGGTGTCTTACTTTACATCCGGTCTTCCCTGCGTGGGAGACTTGTGAGCACCTACCGAAGTGACGATGGCCTGTGTGAGCTACTGTGGTGCTCCATCCGCCTCAGGCGCGGAGAACTGCTTGTGGGCGCAGTTTATCGCAGTCCCCTGAGTCGTTGTTTGGATTGGCTGCCCCATCTTCGGACCCACATGAGTCGTCCACACTTTCTGCTTATGGGCGATTTTAACTGTCCTCGAATACGATGGCCTGATGTGCATTTGATGCCTGGACATAGTGAGGTTGAAGCAAAAGTTCCTGGATTTGGTACTTGAAACTGGTGCATCGCAACACATATGTCAGCCAACACGCATAACGACACGTTCAACCTCGTCCTGTCTCGACCTGATGTTAACGAGCTACGAACAACGAGTGCGTGACGTTAGGATCTTGGAGCCCCTGGCTACGGGCGACCACTCAGTACTGATAGCTGATATGGAATTATCTTTGCCATATTCACATCCGCTGCAACCAGCTCCCAACTACTGGAAAACGGACTTCGATGGTCTTGCTCGAGCCGCGAGCCAACTGGATTGGTCTCTGTCACAAACTGCGTCTGTGGAAGATTGTTGGATATTTATAAAAGAGAGATTAACATCATTGTGTTCCAAATTTGTGCCATTGAAATGTCGAAAGGTTGGACCGATTAAGCCTCATTGGTTTGACAAGGAGTATAGTAACCTGGCTCGGAGGCGGCGCAGACTGTGGGACAAATTCCTTCTCTCTGGCTCTGCCAATGATTACGAAGGGTATAAATGTCAACGGAATCTCTGCAACAGTGCAAAAAAGAATAAACGCCGACACTTTGAAGAGCAGCTCGCATTAGCCGCGAAGACCGCCCCCAAGAGAATCTTTGCATACGTGAAGCGACGCCTGAAGCCGGCGGGTGATGTGCCAGTGCTGGATGGCACGGATGGACAGCCCCTAACCTCCAGCTCTGAGCGTGCGTCCGCGTTGGCGGCGCACTTCGCTTCTGTATTTGCGAATAACCAGGTGTCTGTTCCGAGTTCGACGTGTACCGCTTTTACCGAACTCGATAGTCTACATTGTGGCGTCGAAGAGGTAGCTCAACTACTCGCCAACCTTGACGGCACCAAACCTGCCGGACCTGATGGGCTTCACCCACTGGTTCTCAAGTAACTTTCAACCATCCTCTCTCCTATCGTGACTGACCTTTTCAACAGGTCGCTCTCCGAAGGTTTGTTGCCGGTTGACTGGAAATGTGTGGTGGTGAAGCCTATTCCGAAAGGCGGCGACCCTAGCAAAATAGACAATTACAGGCCAATTTGTCTGACACCTATATTGGCAAAGGTTGCTGAGAAAATCGTGAAGAAGAGATTGCTGCAGTTGCTACAGTCAAACGAGGTCCTGACGCCCGCACAGCACGGTTTTATGCAAGGTCGCTCATGCATTACTAACCTGCTTGTGACGAGGCATGAGTGGTTGAAGGCAATAAACAAGGGGAAGTCTGTCGACGTGATATTCATCGATTTCAGTAAAGCGTTCGACAAGGTCAGTCATGAGGTTCTCCTTCACAAACTCAGCATGTGTGGCGTCGGTGGCTCACTGCACCGGTGGATCCGCGACTTTCTTGTTGGACGAAAGTGGAGGGTACAGGTCGACGACCATCTAACCGACTGGTACCCCTCTACAAGTGGCGTGCCTCAAGGCACTGTGCTGGGGCCCACTCTGTTCCTGATCCACATCAACGATCTACCGCAGCTTCTCCGGTCGCCGTGTGCCTTGTTTGCGGACGACATGAAGATTTGGAGAGAAATCAACGCTCCCGATGACTGTGGCCTACTTCAGCAAGATCTCAACCGCTTATCCACATGGTCTGCAGAAGTTCTTCTTCCGGTCAACCCAGCCAAGTCGGTATTTATGAGCCTGGGGAAGGGTGCAGACGGCCGAACCTACACCCTTGACGGCCAAACGCTATATCCCACACCCTCCGTGAAGGACCTAGGTGTACTCTCACGCTACGATTTGAAGTCCGTGGACAACACGAACAGGCTATATCGGAACGGACTGCGCATGCTTTGGGCGCTCAAACGTAGCTTCTGCACATGGTCTGAAGAGGTTGCCACTCGCCTGTTCTCTTCTATCATTAGACCAACGCTAGAGTACGGTTCGCCCGCCTACTTTCCGATTACCCGAGGCGAGGCACAAAAGATCGAACGGGTCCAACACGTTGCTACCAGGCTCATCCCGAGTTTACGTGGCTTTGGGTATGAAGACCGGTGCGAGAAACTAGGACTCTACACCTTGTCCTACCGTCGGGTGCGAGTCGACCTCATTATGACCTACCGAATTCTACATCTGGGTGAGTTCCCCATGTTAAGGCCAATGCTGTACTTACGAGGGCCATACAGCACACGCGGACACAGATACAAACTTGTTGTGCCGGATATGAAACGTGTTCCTCACCCACTGTGCTTCGAACGGAGAGTGGTAAACATTTGGAATAATTTGCCCGAACATGTGATTGAGGCAACATCTGTGCAACAGTTCAAAACGTTGTTAGATTTGCATTTTGCCTCTATTCGATTCAGAGAACGACTGCACACTTACGATGACATCACATTTGTGAATCCTGAAATATCGTAAGTCGAATATTTTAAATATTACATGAGAACGACAATGATATTCAAGGTTGACAACTTTTATAACGTTTTTCGCCATATCTCGAAAGAGTTGTACAGAATCCATTTCTACTTGCTCTATAATACAGTATTCAGTATTCAGTAAAACCCGACTTCATGAAGGAGGTAGTAAAACATTGGTCATCTCGAAATGTTTCGAACGACATAACAACGAACTACACCGCGTTTCAACCGCATGGAATTCCCGAATCAGACGGCGATCCTGGTTTAAAGGTTACGATCATCCAGACATCATCATACGAAGCTATCCTATAGCTTTCCATGACCAACCGCTAAGGTCTGGAGGATCCTAAACCCGTTGGTTTCCCCGATTATGTACAAAGCAAATATGTATGGGAATGTAGATGATATACATCTATATATACCCCGTTTTGCTCTGATGTTTTAAAAAATCAAAAATCAAAAAGCTTCCCAAGACCTTAAAATATTGCAAAACCCAAAATAGATCCTAAACACAGTTGCACGCCTATCATTTGTTCATTCTTCTTGGCGATTTTACTGCGTGCTTTGTCTTTCTCTCTTTCTCCCTAACTTGCCCCAACCTTCCCGTCCGATCAACTGACACTCCCGAGCAAAGCCTCCGAGGATCACCGCAGGGATTCAAACGGAACGGTTGAATGTTCTATGGGATGGAGGTTGTTTGGATGCAGTACGGGACGCATGGCGTTGGCGGTCGGGGACAAGCCGCTCCCAACCGCACGGTATGACACCAGCGGAGGTTGAGGTCTTGCTGGTCTTTTTCACTAGATAGCCAGTTATTTGGCAGTATATTCAGATCATTATCATGGGTGCTCGCAATATATATTGTTCAGAAACCAAAGCCTTGATCGAATAACAATTCGTGGCCGATCTGAAAGTGCTCAGTGCCAGCGTTCCGCTTAACAATCACACCATTTTGCTCACTGGTTTCAGAACCGGTAAAGAGTATCTGTGCTGGATCTTAGGTTCACTAACGAGGAGCATATGAATGGTTGTAGGCTGCACTTTGGGTCGCAGTGATCATGCAGTAATCAGTTTTAACTTTCTCTATTATGTGGAGTATGAAAATGATAACCCTGAATGGTGCGTACCATTAAAAACTAAGACCATTTAGCCCAGGTTTTCAGTACCACAACCTGGTCGTTCCTCGCCGAAAACCCCGAAGGTTGCCTGGTTAGAATTTGTCAGCAATTTCCATCGATTTATTACAGATGCTTCAGGAAACAATGGTTTGCAGTGGACTTAAAACAGTTCATTTGGTAAGCAGCAGAACTCGAAAATGGGTGGCAATAGCAACGCAACAAGACGAGAGCATAGATTATCACCAATCCAGGCGGCTGTACTGTTCTGCCAGTTTTAGTGAGTGAGCTCTCAAGCTGGTAGTACTACTGAGTTGCAGCAAAGAGCGGCACACATAATGTAGTTGGTACAGAATTAAGTACACCATTATCAAGTCACCTCGCAAGCGGTGGTAACGTCGGCTGAGTACCCCCAATCGTTCCAGCATCTCTTCATAGGGAAGATGGTGCACTCCAATAACATAATTTGATGCTCGACCTTGAGGCTGCTCCAGTGCACTAAGGTCGTGTTTTAGACATGGGTGGCAGACTTGAATTGCATATTCGACATGAGGACGAACATACGCACTAAGCATCTGCCGGAAAATAGAATGATCTATTTGTTCGAACGCCCGTCGTAATAGGCCCACATGTTGGTTACCAGTTTTGGGGGCTTTCGCGGATTGCCTAGGATAACCCAGATCATCATGAACCAGTATGCCCAGATCACGTTCGGTGACAGCTCGCTGCAGCACATGCTTTCCGAGCCTAAGTGGTTGATGTGGTGTCGTATGGAGAGCAGCTTGCAATTACCCACATTTAATTGCAGTGAATTTTGGTTGGACCCCTGATGTACCGTGCCTAGATCACGCTGAAGCAGTTGCAGGGCAGTATTCCCCTGAACCTTGTGCCCAATCTTGCCGTCATCGACAAACAGCAAGAGGTTAGATGTAATTGCTTGTGTGAGGTCCTTGCTAAATACCAAAAACAATCGGGGACCCGGTACTGTGTCTTGAGGCGCAGCACATTCAACTTGTATGGGGTCAGAGAAGGAGCTCCGAACTCTGACCACCAAGTGCCACTGAAAGTGATAGTTAGCGATCCAGCTTAGAAGAGTGTCACCGATCGCATAACGCTCCAGCTTGGAAAGGAGCATCCACTGATCTAGAAAGTCGAATCCTTTCACAGATCACATCGACATCCTCTACAGCGTCAGCTGACTGGATCCAGCTAGTCCGTGCTATTATCAAATTTGTAGTGCATGATCGATCTCGACGGAAGCCGTGCTTCTCAGAAATAATAATATTGGTGTTTTCCAAATAGCCCACCAGCGATCCATCGATTATGATGGATTCCATCACCTTGGACAGTATAGGAAGAAGGGAACCTGGGCGGTAGTTTGCATCCTCGGTTCTGCTTCCACCTTTATGACCGGATGCTATTATTCTAAGCTTCCAAATGGCAGGAACTTGGTTCTGGCCCAAGAAGCACTGGAAAAGCTGAATCAGTGGCTCTTCTAGTTGAGTTGCTGCTACTCCCAGTGCCTCTGGGCGAATAGTAACGACACCCGGGGATGTGTGCTTGCGTAGTGGTCAGCTTCTGCAAGACAGCTTCAGTGGTAATGGAGATGTGAGTGAGTCCCGACAGCAGGATGATAAAAGCTGGAAGATCTCTTGATAGTAATACCCTCTGGAAGGTGGGGGCATACTGCATCCGGGGAGCGTTTGCTGCTTCCGTAGCTGTTCGTGTCGGTCCATCAGCCGTCGTGAGTGGCGGAACTTCTTGCCTCACCTTCCGTAGACTATTAGCATGCCTATACAGCAGTTTGTGACTAGTGCTGAAGTTTTTGCCATGTTCTGCTGATGCGCGGCTTTGTCCTTTCTGAGCAGTTGAGTGCAGTGGTTTCGTTGGGCTATGTAGTTACCCCAGTTTTCGGGTGTTGTGGATAATTTATATTCTCGCCACGCCGCCTTAAGTATTGCTAACAATTTTCGAGTTCTGCTTCTTACGTAAGTAACTGTTTCAGACCGTTTACAAACTTTTATCTCTGAACCATCCGTAACCAGCCGATTAACTTTGTTTACGAATTCGAGCTAGGTGACTTCCGGGGTCTTCGGCAAAGAACGACCGGGTTGTGGCACTGACGAGGTGGGCTAATCGGCCGTAGCATGCGATGGTTCGCGTCGTCTCATGGTCCGCATCTCGGTATTCGGCATAGCAGATAAAGCTGAAACTACTAACTGCATGGTCACTGCGACCTAACGGGCAGTCTACAACCAGCTCATCAATCATATGTTCTTCGTTGGTAAGCACGAGACAAGCAAAGATGGCGTATTACCTGTTCCAAGGTCATCCTCACACACGCGTGACGTGCGTGCTCCTGGTTCATTTGGATTATTCCCCTCTATCCTCTCTCCATCTTCTCGCAGCGTTGTCACTGTACGCTCATTCGAACCGGATTTACCAGCTCTACACAGTGATCCATCATACGTGGAAATATCTTCTACGATTAGAGGCTGTGCCATCACTAACCGTTTTCACTGGCATCTGTGATTAAGCGCAAGCGTTTAATTCAATCATATTGAGCCGATTGCCTTTCTGTGTGACACCATTCGATACAGAATTCTCGAGGCAGGCCGAAAAGCCTAAGCTTATTCCGATCCAGTGTTTCTCAACACAGCTGTGAAAGAATCTGTGATCTGTCAATCTGTGTTCAGCGCTCTGTTCAGGTTCCAGTCACTCGCCATTCCTTGTGACCTTGTCAGCCAGTGCGGCTGCATAACCCATCACACGGACCGCGCGACCACGCCGACCGCTCATTTGACCTTGCAACCACCACGCTCGCCTGACTGATGTGCGCCGCTCTCAAAGCTGTAAAAGTACAGAACGCTAACCAACCCACTGGGTCAGGTAACGACACCAAATTGAATGGCAGAAAGGCGAAACCGAAGAGACTCCCATCGAAAGGCATTTGCGGGTTAGGAGAATGTCATCGAGTAGTAAAAATCGGTCTGGCTTGTTCGCACTGTTTGGAATGGTACCATACGAAATGTGCAAATGTGTCCCAACAACAGTTACGGGAGCGAAATAGCTCCCAAGATGCATTTTGGTTCTGTACTGCGTGTTCCACCATCCCCCTCGTTAAGTGCTTGCTTATCCTAGCTGAGAAATGCGACCGGTTAATCACAGAAGCAGAGCAGAGGATAAACAATAAGATTACTTCAATGGAAGCGAGTATGGACCACAGAAGCGTAGCGGCTGCTAAGCAACGGAATGCTGAACAATCCGCTTCCCCTGAACCGCAATCAGCCACCTCTCCATCTCCGTTGTCTTCTCCAACTTTGGTAGAACGCCGGGCGAAAACAGACTGTACCTACGTGAATCAAACAGTACACACGGCAACGAAAATCAGGCACCATTCAAAACGTCTGGTTAAGCAAATTCCACTAGACCTGACATCTAGCATTACCAAGGATGAAGCAGCCAAACACCAACTCTTGGTACCTGTAGCTCAAATATCTCTTGTCGAGACTAAGCCTCCCAGAACATCGGTTACATATGCAGAGATTGCTGCAAGGGTCCACCGAGAGGCCGCCGTTGCGTCCTCTTCCATTGTAAACACCGTTAACGCAAATGGAGAGAAAAACAGCAAACAATCACTTGTCAACAAGTCAGGACAAATGAGTACCATACCTTGTAGATCGATGAAAAAGGGATCCAACAACAGTGCCCGGACTGTTGTATGCTCAAATGTTCCTGAATCTACCGCCATCACATTGCGGGATAAGTTATCAGACGACCAAGACCAATGGAACTCATTGTGTATGCAGATGAGTATCAAAGCCAAGCCCATAAACTTGTTACGAATTACTCGTCATCCGAACTCACCACACTATGGTGAACCCAGACTTATTCGAGTAACTCTAGAATCCTCCACCGACGTAGAAAACGTTTTGCTCTCCGCAAGCGCGCTAAAACACGAATCCTGTGGGATACATATCTATCCTGATGTCCCTTGGAGCGCGCGACAACCAAAACGAAACACCGAAGAGGGGCACAGCAAACAAGACCGCCTAAACACAATCTTCATACATGGCGTGCCAGAACATCCTTCTAACGATGTTCAAGAGACCGGAAAGCACGATTTAGAACAGTGGCGGTTCATTCGTGAAACAATTTCTTTGGATAATGTTGTGGCACTATCGCTCACCAGGATACCTCTCTCACCGAATTATAGAGGATGCGGCCCTAGAATCCTAAAACTTGTGGTTCAGTCAGAGCAACAAGCAAAGGATGTTTTGGATCGATGGCGGAGAAATCGGAAACATCTTCCTTCCGAAATTCGGTTAAAGGTCGCAAACACTTTGCACAGCTCAAATATTAAAGCAACTGAAGCAGCAAGCATACCGACGAATGTACAAAAGCGTAACTTGACTGCTGCTTTAATTGACTCTGACGTAGGTCTAAACGAAGGTTGGGACGCACCCTGGCCGAATCAAGTTGCAAACGAGGTATCATTGACCCATCAAAAAAACGAGTAACTGCCGACCTCCCATCGGTCGGCATTCTCCCACACTTGACAGCTTCACCTCTCTGCGGGCTCCTAGAGACCGAGAAACTGGCCTGCTTGTATACAAATGCTCAGGGTCTTTCTAACAAACTGGCTGAACTGAAAGATCGCCAAGCTTCCGGCTCGTATGATGTCATTGGTATCACCGAGACATGGTTGCACACGGAAATGACGGACGCTGAAGTTTCGCTACCCGGCATGTCGCTGATCCGGAACGACAGGCTCACAAAAGGAGGAGGGGTAATCCTGTATTACCGAAGCGACTTACAGTGCGAAGCCTTGGAGGATTCAGACTCGCAGTTCCCCGACTCTCTTTGGTGCCGGTTGCAGTTAAAAGGCAGGGACGCTTGCCTTATTGTCTTGGTGTACCGCACCCCTAACTCAACACCCGAAACCGACTACCACCTAGCGGCTGCTTTAAGGTGCAGTTTACAACCAAAGTACACTCACATTCTTATCATGGGTGATTTCAACGTACATTGTTTACAAGCCCCTGCCACGATCGGAGAACACTTCAAAACCGATCTACAAGATCTAGTAACTACTGTTCCTCTTTACAACCACATCACTTTGCCCACTCGGTTCAGAACTGGTAACAGGCCATCTGTGCTGGATCTTGTGCTTACCAACGAGGAGCATATGATTGATGTGTTGGTTTTAGACTGCCCGTTGGGTCGCAGTGATCACGCAGTCATCAGTTTCAACTTCGTCTGCTATGCAGAATATCTGAATGATAACGATGAGACTGTGAGAACCATCACAAGGTACGACCGACTCGCCCAGCTAGTCAGCGCCACAACATGGTCTTTCCTCGAAGAAGAACCCCCGGAAGTCGCCTGGCTCGAGTTCCTCAACAAATTCAGTCAGCTGATTGCACAGGCTTCAGAGATAAAAGCTTGCAGTAAGTGCAAATCATTTTCTTTCGTTAGAAACAGAACTCGAAAATGGATGACAGTACGCAACGCAGCGTGGCGAGTGTACAGAGAAGCTCCAGCACAATAAACTTGGGACAACTACGTAGCCCAACGTAACCACTGCACTCGGATGTTAAGAGAAGACAAAATCGCTTATCAGCAGAACATCGCAAAAACCTTCAGTGCTAAGCACAAACTGCTGTACAAGCACGTTAATAGCCTACGAAAGGTGAGGCAAGGATTTCCTCCACTCAAGACGGCTGATGGCCCAACAAGAACGGCTATGGAAGCTGCAAACGCGCTGCAGATGCAATACGCCCCCACGTTTCAAAGAGTCTTGCCACCAAGCGATCTACCAAGCTTTGTATTCTACTCGCCAGGACTAACTCACATCAATTTTACAGCAGAGGCTGTATTGTAAATGCTGACTTTTCTACGCAAACACAGCTCGCCGGGTGTCGACACCATTCGTCCAGAGGCATTGGGAGCAGCAGCAAGCCAAATGGCAGGACATTTAGCTCAGTTTTTCCAGCGCTGCTTGGACCAGAACCAAGTCCCCGCCATGTGGAAGCTTGGAATAATAACCCCTATTCACAAAGGTGGAAGCAGAACTGATCCCTCAAACTATCGCCCAGTATCCCTTCTTCCTATACTCTCCAAGGTCATGGAATCCATATTTGCCGATGCACTGGTGTGATATCTGGAAAACTGCAACCTCATCACTCCTGAACTGCACGGTTTCCGTCGACAGCGATCATGTACAACGAATTTACTGATCGCACGCAGTAGTTGGACCGAGGCAGCTGACGCTGGAGAAGGTGTTGATGTGATCTGCCTGGATTTTCCCAAGACTTTCGATCGTCTAGACCATCGGAGACTACTATCAAAGCTGCAGCATTACGGGATCGGAGACCCTCTTTTAAGCTGGATTGTCAACTTTCTACTTCAACGGCAATTAGTGGTCAGAGTTCGGAGCTCTTTATCGGACCCCATACAAGTCGAGTGTGGTGTGCCGCAAGGCTCAGTTGTAGGCCCACGTTTGTTTTTGGTGTTTATTAATGACCTTGCACAGGGAATCGCTTTAAACTTCCTAATGTTTGCCGACGATATCAAGATCTGGCGCAGGATCCACGCGAACGTCGACCAACATGTGCTTCAGAGTGACTTAGATACAGTGTATCAATGGTCGATCCAAAACTTATTGTATTTCAACGTCAGTAAATGCAAGGTGCTTTCCATCCGAGTGGCACAGCCTTTGAACGCTCTCCCGGAACATGTAATTAATGCACCCACCCTATCCCTTTTCAAAAAACGCCTTGACGATACCCTGTCACATTTACACTACGTGCTATAACTCATGACCACCAGATGCTGGCACCAATGCACAACAGACAGGGGATAGTGCTATAACCCTACTCGAGAATGAGTCATTCCAAACTCCTTGCACGAAATTTGATAAACGCTACTACTACAGAAACTGGATTACTGTATCCTGTCGACCCAAGATAGTTGCACACGAGTAAGCGTTGTCCTTGCTACCTTTTTTATTTTTCTCGCCTATGATGTGAACAATAACCACTCCCCTATTGCTTTGTATGCGTACATTCTCATTTCAAACTCGCTTTATACGACAGTGCAGTTATATCTGTAAGCGCCCGAACTGAAGACTCCATTATCCCTTCGGTATCTATTTTATCACGCTGTACACCCTACGGGACATGTCAAGTACCTGCTTTTTTACCCGTTCTAAATCATTGTTCATCAGAGCAGCTACTCATACCGACTCGGAACGGATGTATTGCATCAATCAACTCTCGAACGTGACTTGGGTGTCCTGGTTCAAGATGACTTGGGTTGCTCCAGGCAATCCGAAAAGGCCTCGAAGACCGGGAACCAACACGTCGGGCTGTTGAGGCGGGCGTTTGGACAAATAAACAGCTTCATATTTCGACAAATGCTCAGTGCGTGTGTTCGCCCCCATGTCGAATATGCAATTCAAGCCTGGCATCCATGGCTGAAACACGACCTTAATGCACTGGAGCAGCCACAACGCCGGGCATCTAAGAACGTAATTGGAATGCGCAATCTTTCCTACCAGGAGAGGCTGCAACGACTGGGATTTTTCAGTGAAAGCTATCGCAGGCTACGAGGCGACCTGATTATGGCATACTTGATTCTGCGAGACCCACATCATGTGTGCCGCCCTTTACTGCAACTCAGCAGCAATACAAACCTGAGGGGCCACTCATTAAAACTCACGGAAAAATACAGTCGTCTGGAGTGTCGCAGAAATTTCTTTTCCATCCGTGTCTGTCACCCGTGGAATGTTCTCCCAGAATCGGTCGTCTCTGCACCAACACTAACAGTATTTAAAAGACGGTTGGATAATGCACTCATCCACTTACACTTTGTTACTTAACACTACGTCTCCATCCTACACCTGGAGTTTACCATGGAATTATTTGTTGTTAACTGTGGATGCTGTGAATCTAAGAGGATCGCAGGACTACAACGAAGCAAACGATAAGTCCTTATTATCATATTCAAGGTATTAACTATCTTACTATCCCTATTATCATTATTGTTACGTTGATATCCCCACCAACTATCCAACGGGACTTGTAAAGCAACGCTTCTTAACCCGTGTAACTTCATTGTTCATTGTTCTGAACCGAACGAGTAAAGTGACATGATTATAAAGCGGAACATTGGTTACAAGATCCTGCAGATCGGCTTTAACTTGTTCTGTGCTCGTGGCAGGGGTTTCTAAACAATGCACATTGAAATCACCCATGGTCAAGGTGTGAGTGTATCTTCCTTTTAGACTTCGTCGTAGGATAGTCGTAATTTGGTAGTCCGTTTCAGATGTAGAGTTGGGGGGACGGTACACCAAGGATATAAGGCAAGTGTCTCTGCCTCTTAACTGCAAACGTCGCCAAAGGGAATCAGGAAGCAGCGAACTTGAATCCTCAATGACCGCGCACTGTAAGTTGTTTCGGTAATACAGAATTACGACACCACTTTTTGTCAATCTGTCGTTCCAAATGACTGACATGACAGGTAGCGAAATTTCAACGTCCGTCACTTTAGTGTGTAACCACGTCTCCGTGACGCCGATGCCATCATATTTCTGGGAAACTAGGCGATCTTTCAGTTCGGCCAGCTTATTGAAGAGGCACTGAGCATTCGTGTACGAGCAGACAGGTTTATCAGTCTCTAGTAGACTACATAGGTCAAGGAAGTCAGTTGTGTGGGAGTGCCGACCGATGTGAGGTCGACCAATATTCGTCTTTATGATGAGATACCAATGCTACTTCCATACCTTGCTTTGGGCAAAGCGCGTCCAACCCCTCATCTAGATTTATGTCAGCATCGTGTAAAGGCGCAGTCATCGCCGGTACGCTTGTTTTTTATAGCTGATTTCGGAACCGTACGTTGCAAAGCATCTGCAGTCCATAACCGAAGTTCCGATGGAAGGATTTTTCGATTTTTCTGCCAACTAGATAACAAGTCTATCGCTGCTTGTTCGGATTGAACCACGCGTTTTAGGAATCTGGGACCGCATCCTCCATTATTTGGCGATAAAGGTAACCTTTTGAGTGGTCGCACCACGACAGTATCCAAGGATAGGGTTTCACAGATGAATCGCCATAGTTCTAAATCGTGATTTCCGGCCTCTTGACTTTCGTGGGAAGTAATCTCTGACACACCATGGATGAAGATAGTGTTTAAGCGATCAGGGTTGCTGTGTCCTACTTCAAAGGTTCTTTCTGACTGTCGCATGTTCCACGGAACATCAGGATAGATACGTATCCCATACGATCCAGGTGGCAGCGCGTTTATGGAGAGCAGAACCTGTTCCACATCAGTTTAGAATTCTAGTGTTACTCTAATATGTCAGGGCTCGTCAAAGTGTGCAGAGTTCGGGTGACGAGTAATTCGTACTAAGTTTGTGGGTTTAGTTTTTATGTTCCTCAGAAAGCACAGTGACTCCCATTGGTTTAGGTCGTCGGACAATTTATCTTGCAATGTGATAGCTGCTAATTCGGGTACGTTCGAGCAAACAACAGTCAGGGCACTATTGTTAGATCCCTTTTTCGTTGAGCTGTAAGGTTGGGGGACCGTTTGTCTTGACTTGCTACTAAGTGATGATTTAAAATGTTTCGGAAAACTGGTAGCTCAGGTTGATAATTCAGTTGCTCATTTGTTCGCCCAGCAGGGAAGTTCGTTTACAAACATTTCACCGCCATGCGAGGCGGCATCATCAGTGCGTCGATCAACAGTTGATCGATCAACATGCATATCGAGATTGACCCAGTTTACCAACCACTCCGAAGGAGAGAACTTAGAGAAATTATGAGACGCCGCTTGAATAGGAACAACTCGAGTGACGACCTCCGCCACGGAGAAATGGGCAGAGATCATGGGACACAGATCGAAGCCGTCACTTTCGAAAAGTCACCTGCACGCCGATCACGGATCGACAACTCAATCAGCGAGATTACACTGCACATCTCGACGCACTGATGATGCCGCCTCTCATGACGGTGAAACGTTTGCAAACGAACTTCCCTGCTTGGCGGACAAATGAGCAACTAAGTGATGAGT
>CALYDF020005155.1:0-14708 GCA_944474145.2 Dicrocoelium dendriticum | reverse complement strand
TGAATTGAAATCGGTTGGTAAGAATGTCCTGAGCTGAGAGTGGTTGGGGGTTTAGGTTTTGGTCACTAAGCTAGACGCCCACCAGCGGCGCTTGACATGGCGCCGTAAGCCGTCAGCCACAATGTGTTGTGTTGAACTCTCAGCTCAGGCCATCACTATCCGATGAGTCCAAAACAGGATACAACCGATCCATCCTGCAGTGCAGTGTTGGGAGACAGCAGCCCCGAAACTCTGCATCTCTGGTGCAATCCCATAGGTTTGCGCCAAAGCAAACCGTGGCCTGAATGGAAATCGGATCTCACAATCCAACCAAACGGCGTGTACCCCAAGACCCAACAATGAACACGTTAGTAGATTGCGGGAAGAAGTAAGGGTACAGTAATGACAGCCAAGTGAGAAGTAGCGGTGCAGCAACGCGAGTCTGGTCAGAGGTTTACCAACACAAGTCAAATCAAGGGGTTTTTGAGTTATCACTTGCAAGATTTATACAAATCCAGTTTTCCCAATCCCAAAAAGACGGGCTAGTTCTACCTTATTCTCTTCTTTCCTCTGAACGGTTGAGAGACTGACATGGAGACAAACATGTAATGTGTTATCATGATCGACTCTTGCCTAGTTGATCCGTAGCTTGTTGATTGTTACGTCGTGCAGAAACAAGGATGTCAGTAGAACAAGGTAGCCGTTGGCTTCGGCACTATGTTGGAAAATTTGAAAGGCCACAGTACAATGACGAGAAAAACGTGGGAACACCATAAGCACAGAAAACGTAGATGCAAATGTAATGGTTATTGTGTGATTTTCCCAGTTGTTTAGAGGGACAACTTGTGCCTACTGTTCATACCGGAAAACGGGTTACATAATGGCGAAATCTACTGCACCACCGTTATTCACACGCACACACACACACACACACACACACACACACACACCTGATCCAGTAATGGAATCCTTTTTAGCTTTCTGGAACAAGGTTACTTCATCTGTTGCACAACCTTGCCCAAGTGGGGGTTCTTCCACTCTAGTGTTCCATACATGCCTACCATCTGGCTTGATTATATATTCTGGAGAGATTAACAATGCGGCTGGCGATTCGCTGAAGACATTATGTGGGTTGAAATGATTGTATGACTTTGAAGCAACGTCATCGGTCGCATCCTCGCTTGTACTGGACGATAACTCGACGCAGCCCATATAACAAGCCAGAGTGTCTTTATCTTCAGAAGGGGAAGTAGATTCTCCAAGCACTTGCAGCACAGGACCTTCATTATGGGTATTGGATGGCACTTTGTGGCTCGCCACATTCTGTGACAATTCGACTGAGCTCATCTTCTACAATTAGGCTATGATTAAAACAATGGAGAAGTATTCTTTAAGCCATGACCACCATAACAATCGACATGAACCAACAACCCTTTGATATGTTGGAAAGATCGCGTTATTGATCGATGTCAGTCTAAGACTACTAGACTTTCAAAGGTAATTCAGTATTGTCTGGAGGACCACATCACAACTGAATGGATGAGATGGGCTAGACATATTTGTAAACCCACCATATTACCACACTGAATAAATCGCACCTTGAAACAAAAGTTAGTGAACAAGCTTGTTTACGTGATTAAGGAGGACAACTATTCCGCGCGTATTTTTTAGATACATACTTTCAGTAGGTCATAAGTATGCGTACACACACGATACCATTTCCACACTCTAGATCTAAATTTATTGCCAGCATAAGCTAGCTAAAAGGATCATCGGTCTTAAATTGAACCGGGGCTAGCCTGGTTAGGATGCAATGCATAATGCATATGGCATGGTTGCCAGCTTACGCTTTTTCAATCTTTGTCCTCTCTAGTCCTGTCCTGTAGCTGTTATATTTTTTACTTCCATGACGTTGTGAGGGATCTTTCTTTTGGTTGTGGAAGCATCATAAACAAACTATGGAAATATCGAACCCATTCACTGACTTTCTCCAAGGGTAAGATTATCTCTAGCGGTGACAAACACCTGTCCCGTTCATCACCAAGCTAACACGAGATTCTAAGTATAAATAAAACCATAATGTGTCAGCTGCACACCGTAACGGCGCTTCGCTGCCGCGCGACCACCACCAGTCGCGCGCGGGCTGTGTATACCGCGAGGACGCCCACCCCTACGCGGATTCGAACCGATGACCTTATGGTTGCAAAGCAAACGTGCAGACCACTCGGCCACCGGCCGACTCTAAGTATAACTAAGACAAAGGCATATCTAGCAAGTTGATGGATCCAATAATTCGATCGACTGGACGGTGTGATTTGTTAAGACAAGATCGAGTAGGTGGGCGGTGCGATCACCGCCATCAATGATGTGACTTCACACCTGCTTTCCCAAGCCTTGGTAACCAACTGCATCCAAAACCATTGTTATATTTTCCGGTGTGGGGTGCGATAATCTATGGATAGGGCAAACCGTCAACACGTATCCTCTTCTGTGTTATCCACAGCTCAGTTCGTATAACGACATACATTACTGGGTGAAAGAAAATATGCACTTGACCTAAATAGATTTAGTGAAGGGTGGGTAGCGATGTCACAAGGACTGTGCAGAAGCAGAGGAGGCAAATCCCCAGTAGACGGTTTCGACGTGCTCTGAGCAGAGTAGTCAAGCCATAATCGTTTTTCATATGTCTTACCCCGAGCTGTAACGTATTTATAACATTTGAGAACTTACCAGCCAAGCATGTTGTGATTGGCTACCACAAGTCACTGCCTGCCAGGCGAAGCACTTGACCGGCTGTTCTATGGTGACTAGTGTGGTGTGTGCGGACCTTGTCCGTAGATTATAGTCGTGTCCTCGTACGTGCCTCATTCTGACAAAACAGCGGAACGCTCTTTATTGTTATTATTTCTGTTCGAATTGCGTTCGTGAACAACGATGGCAACGGTTAGTGGGTAGTAGATGGAAATTTCCGAGGTGGGAGTCTTCTCAAAAAGAAGGAAAGAGATAAGCGGACTCAGCAGACACCACCTGCGACTAGACTAACTAATGCTTTTTATAGCCGAACTTGGGACTCGTCTTCTGTTGTAGTGAGGCAACCCCATCTGATTCATGGATTCACAGAAACAGTTCCATCGCACATCAGCCCTAATCCATAAAGCTAACATATAACCAGACCAGTATGCATCATCAATGTACTTCCTTAATGTTCACCTGCAGATCAGTTAGCACCTTGTAGCCGGCCGTCTGTCTTTAAATACTAACAACATACGTTTCAGCACTAGTGCAGATGAGACGAGAAGAGAGCGAAGAACTAGTTGGTAGACAGTTGTTCACTGCTTTCGGCATGGTGGACCCATTTTCTGACGACCATGTTTTATTACCTGTTAAATTGCCTTTCAAAGTGCTCAGCCCAACGCTCCAAGCGTTTTGACAAGTTGTGGAGAAGCTGTCTACTCTCGTCGCGTAGAGTTTGACTAACACCGGCTCTTCTGCTGCCCGTTTCCCGTACCAGACGGAATAACTTACGATGGTTAGCAAGGGCAGCGGACATTTCCATCACTGATGCATGATGAGACCACCAAGATTCGCGGTTTCTCTTCAAGCTAGCACAGCGTTTTGCTCGGAGCTCATTGCTTGTTCCGCTGTGATCGCTTCCAGCCGGAAAGTGCCGGGGAGCATCGATGATTTCCAGAGAATGCGAAGAGACCCAATGTCCATTTTGGCGATTACCTACCACATGGAGGTTTGCCTGTTGCTAGTAAGGTCTGGTGAATACGAAACCAATGAGCTTCAATAGCATCCAATGAACCTTTACTCAACTCGCATGACAACGTACTTTGATAGCCATTCAGAACGGCTGGTTTCGCCAGTTGGCTGGTGTCAGTGCGCTCACAACGTCGTCTTGGGCGTCCCCCAAAACGCATCCGCAAGTCAGCACATACAAGTGCATGGTGGATATCCACACATGTGCTCCAAATCGAGCGACAATTCTGGACGCAGCCTCTTCATCCGTAACTTATCGCAATGTGATCGATTTCCATCCATTGCTGGTTCGAGGCCGGTTGGCGACAAGTCACTCTCCGGCGGGTGCCCTGTTGCAAATTAGTGATCGCAAGTAATAAGCGAACATCTTCACAAAATAAAGCAACCGCTCATCTGTATCATTACGGCAGCCTACACCATGTTGGTCGCCCAGATTCAGTTCATCGGTAGATGATATTTCAACTTGAGCGTTCAGAACCCCTAGCCAGCGCTAGTGTCTGAGCTTCTTCTGTGGCGAAGGAGTTGGGTCAGTCGGCAGTAGAAGTCGTCTTTTACCGAATCATCGCTAGAGTTTGTGGGAGCCTAGGCAGAGATGACGAATAGACACCTGTTAGTCCCGCGTGACTTCTAAGCTTTGAACGAGCCAGCCAATCGGACCGCACACATCCAGCTTTGGAATGGGATCTAATCAAGCCGAGCAGTTTCAGCCAGGGGATTCTGGGCAATACGAACACTGACTTCGCTGCTGCTGGAAGCTGCATCGTCACCGGATAGGCGTAATGAGAAAATACTGCTAGTTTCACGTGAAGGGGATCACAAAGTAAGCACAGAGCTCAACTCTTCCAGGCGGCTCTCCGATAAGCAGCAGATATCGATGGAGAGAATCTCTAATGTTCGGGCAAGTGCTGCCTGTTGACCGATCTGCAGCAATGCGCATACATTGGGGCACGCCTATCTGAAGGAGGATCGAGAGCTCCAAATGGAAACCGATGAACTGGGCTTGACGGATCGCTCCGACATGGGCTTGTCAACAGGACAGGAATGACGCTCCGTGTTCACATTTGAGTTGAAACCAGAACGTGAAGGCCTATCAAAGCATGGGGGAGGGCCCAGAAGTGGGTGGTTGCAAAAGGGTGGATAAAAATGAAGTGGGAGCGGGATGATAAGGGTGAAAAAAAGTAAGAGGGCGAATAAGTACATGGGACGGCTTGAGCAGTTGCATCCAAATCCCTGTCTACCTTACTCCATGCAGCAGATAGGGCACCACTGATTATCCTCTGCGACGGACGGAGCATCAGGACATTGTTTGATGAAAGATTCATAATGTTTCGTGGGCAGGATACTGTCAGGTTTTCCAAGCCTAGACATGAGAGCGATTAGGGTTCTCAACCAAAGCCTTTGTTTCAAAAACCTGACCGCAAGGCAGCGCGTTTGGCATTGGGCTCCAAGGAGTCAGTTACAAGCAATAAGGAGCCACTCTCATTCCAATCCCCAACCTGGAGGATCAGTTGAACACACTTCCCGAATGAAGGCGCATGTGCCAAAATGGATTCCATGCGAGATAATGTGACAAGCAAGCCCAAGTCTGACTACGTGTGTACACAGGCCGCCGGCATCTTCGTTCGGTAGGTAATTATTGACTTCGGCTCATCGAATTGAGGTTAACAAGGCGTTTAACATTCTGCCTCTCCTCCTCCGGTTTGCCGAGGCCATTAGCGTAAATCGGATTAATCCAGTGCTTTGTGTGCAGACACAATTATCGGTCAGCCTAAGGCTTTCCTGGTTGTAGGAGCAAGTTAGCATCTTCTTCCCGTATTTCTTTGTATGTAGGTCTGCTCACACAAACTGTTGTATACACTTATTGGTTATTATTTTCGGCAGTGATGAAACGATATGAAATGCCTGCATCTGTCGAACTTCGTCTTCCTATTGTGCTTTCCAAAGCCGAATATGTCCATCAACCCCGTCAGCGTTCACCCGGCGCAATCGTATACTCTCGCGCACAATCCTCCATCGGAAGACGAGTGGCAGCCTATGTGAGGCGCTCCACTTATTGCCTTTGTACTCCGTCGCTACAGCACTGATACTGCCACGTTCAGTGCGACTCGACTGCATGAGCAATATAAGCTGCTACGTATTCCACCTGGCAGGAAAAGCCACCGCAGCATCAAGTAGACAGGGGATAGGACTCGAAGTACCCGAGCTGTCGACAACATAACCGAGGAAAGAGTTCATTGACAACAACCCGTTGTTGGCCCTTCGCCTGCACATCGGACGATGTATGTTTGCAAATTTATTATCATGTATGGCCCCACCGTGTGTCATCGCGAAGAAGGAAAGAAAATGTTTTACTCAGTTGTTCTCCGACGTGCTCCAAGCTGAGAAGCGGCCGGATATTCTAATGCAGGTGTATCCACATTCCAGCCCGCAGGCCAAATGCGGCCCGTGTTAAGATTTCAACAGGCTCGCGGCCTCATCATGAAATAACAACTTACGTTAAAAGCTTGCAATAAAAATTTATGACCTGTAACTTGTGCTAATATTTTAAAGTCAGACTGAATATAGCCCGACATATTGTCACCTCGCAACATGTGGCCCTTTATGCGAAAAGTTTACACACGCCTGTTTTACTGGATGTATGGAAAGCTCGTGTTGGGTAACATACCGCGGTGTGGACGAACTTAACCGGGCAGGGTGTTTATAGCTTAGCCAAAGGGATCAGTGACCAGCCTCTGCAATTGCGCGTCACTCAAAGCCTAGCGATTAATTACTCACAGCTCCGGATAATGCGAGTAGTAGCTGGGTGAACGCAACGACAGAAAAGTCACACACAAACTTTAGACTCTACAGCCTGTCCCAAAAGTCTGGTCCCTCTACTCTGTTAATGCGAGACAATGGATCACGCCTTCTGGTGTGAGATAGGGTGCAGTAAATTGCTAACTGTACCGTTGGGCTATCTCAAAATGTCTCACCCGATCACAAGGGTGTAGAAGGACCTTATGCATGCATGTGGGTACACACGTAATTGCCAGTGTCGTCCATCATGAAAACGCTGGATCAGGCGCGGATGGTTGAGTTGGAATCAACCTACCGCATGGCACAGAGCAACTTCACCGATCGATACGTACGGTGTATCGGGTTGGTTGGAACGGAGACAAATGTGCAAAATCAAAACAGCAGTGCCTCATTACCGGGCTACTGCGGTAGAATTGTGGGGGCGGTTGTGCAGACGTAACTAGACTGAGCAAGGAGTATGCAATAGGTACTTAGTGTTACCCCAGCTAATGACAAAATGGTTATAGGCAACGCTTTTGTAGACTGGAAGTTGCCCTCCAACCACTTCTTTAACAAAATACGCATTACTTACAATTACGCCTTGCACATATGAAAGGTGATGTTTTGAGGAAGGAGTCTTGAAAAGATATGCCGCCTAAAGACTCCTCGCTGCCGTATAGCCTATTCTCCCTTCACAGTATTGATCGCCATTGCAGGAACCAAATGTGGTTAAGCTGCCCAATTTATTTCAGGCGGGATCATGAGCGTTCATTCCAACCTATTCATTGATGAGGCACTATTCCATTAGCACGGGAATGAGAAGCTGCATGTCTAGGCAATATCTAATCCTCGGGGATACAGAATCACGTATCGTACAAAGCGCGAAGCTCATTGACTCGAAAAAATGAATGACAACTCGTGAGAAAAGAGCACACGCATGTGGGGTCTCGTGCATATTGTGCACCATAAGCCGCTTATCCCTGTGATAATTTTTCTGACGCATTATGCTGTAAACTTGGAATATCAAATTCCGTAGGATCGATAAGCCGAGCTTTCACGGTCCATGTTCTTATTGAAAAGTTGTTGGACCATCTTTATTTCCCCTTTGTGTGACCGGTATGTTATTGTCTGGAAGCGCTCATCCCACGCCAGAGCCCTTACCCAGATGAATAGGATGCAAATATGAAACAGCGTAGCCTATTCTCACATCACCATCTCGTTCAAATTCTCCCAGTATTCTTAGGCATAATCATGGAAAAAGTGTATTAACAATGTGAACCAAGTTGCATAGAAGTGGTCAGTCTAACCGTTGTCGAATCAACTTTGTTCATGGATTGCACTCCGACCCGAGGCGGCTTTGGCACCATTTGCCCGTGCAGCTATGTAGCCCAGCAATCAGTGATAACGGTGATTACGTATATTAACATAAACAACATAAAAAGTGATATATCCCTCAACGACGAAGATGCTCAATGTGCCGCTGGCGTTCTGCTTGCATTGCAGAAATTGCCTGAGGCAATAGGCTGTAATCTTTTGCAACGTTTCCGTCTTGATGGCGCGACATTCGTAGACAATTCTGTTTTTCACTTGTTCTAGGGAAATAGGCGTTTTCTTGAAAGCTCTTGTTTTCAAATAACCCCATAGAAAGAAATGTAAGGGGTTCCAGTCTGGTGACAGGGCAGGTCAATCTTTTGGACCTCTGCAACCAATCCACCGGTATCCGAAAACCTTAAGATAATGCCTCACCGTTTGTGCATAATGGCTAGGTGCGCCATATTGAACCTATAACCGCTGAAGCGAAGTGTCGAAGTAGCCAGCGATAGTTGGCGGTGAAAACATTATCTTGTAGCTCTTAAGTAATTTACCGGCACCAGTTCCCTCACCATTGGATTACCATGATAGACAGGGGAATGACAGTAATCATAAATCAGTTGGCAAACACGAGGTTAACGTCATATGGGAGACAAAAATACGTGACACTGGCTTACTGGAAGCGAATAACGCAGCCTACTGAGCTGCAACGGCTTCGTCCACCGCCATCAACTTTAAGGTAAACATCCACAGCGACGCCTGCACTCAGTTGGACAATTGAGAGATCGTGCTTTTCTCACGTACCCGTCTTGTACTAGTTTCTCGTAGCGTTCATTCTACCCAGACGAAGTTTTGTCACCATTAACCATAGCAGCCATGTGGCATTGAAATCAATCAAAAAGTTGGGCCAGTCAAACCACATTGGTTCAACAAGAGTACAACAAACTGGTCCGACGACGACGCAGACAATGGAACAAGTTCGTGTTATCTGGCTCTGATGAGGACTACAATGCGTACAAGGTACAGCGAAATCGCTGCAACGAGGCGAAAACAAGAAAACGCAGAAGCTTCGAAGAGGAGCTTGCAGCCGCCGCAAAAACTGCTCCCAAGATGATCTTTGCATACGTGAAACGGCGCCTGAGGCCTGTAGCCAATGTCCCATTGTTAGAAGGCTCCGATGGGCAGCCCCTAACCTCGAGTGCAGATAGTGCGTCCGCATTGGCGACGCACTTCGCCTCCGTATTTGCAAGTGACCAGGTGTCTTTAACGAGTTCGACGAGTACCGCTCCAGCCGAACTTAACAGCCTGGACTGCATGAAAATTATAGTGTTGCTCATCCCAACACCGGCACCCCAAGACCGCGGTTTCGTCCTGTTAGGACTCATCAGTTGGAGATAGCCTGAGTTGGGCTGGAACTCAGAGCCTAGTGGCTCATGGTTGACGCCATAAGCACTATGCCACTGAGATCCACGAGCAACGCTTGGTCCAGCAGAAAAGATTGCAAAAGTTGAATATAGGAGAATCCGCTGGTGGTTGGGTTGCTACAAGCAACCTCAATTGAGACCTCGGTTCACTTGATGTGGACCTCGGCCATTCCGATTTGTAGCCTGGACTGCAATATTGAGGATGTGCGCAAGCTTCTAGCGACTCTTAACGGGACAAAACCTGCTGGGCCAGATAGTATACACCCATTGATCCTCAAATCCTTATCGGCCATCATCGCGCCTTCTGTAACTGAATTGTTTAACAGGTCACTATCTACTGGACTGTTACCAGACGACTGGAAATGCTCAGTCCCAAAGCCTATACCGAAAGGTGGTAACCCAAGTAAAGTGGATAACTACCGGCCGATCTGCCTGACTGCTGTTTTGGCAAAAACGCTCGAGAAGATCGTGAAGAAGAGCCTTCTGCAACTTCTCGAGTCGAAAAACCTGTTGACCTCCGCACAGCATGGTTTCATGAAAGGTCGCTCGTGCATCACCAACGTAATGTTGACCAGGCACGAATGGTTACAAGCGATGAACCAAGACCATTCAGTCGATGTCATTTATATTGACTTCAGTAAGGCTTTTGACAAGGTTAACCATGCAGTGCTCCTTGACACGCTGAGGATGTACGGTGTTGGTGGTTCGTTACACAAATGGATCAGAAATTTCCTTGTGGATCAAAAGTGGAGAGTCCAGGTGGACAACCATGTAACGGACTGGTATCCATCGAGCAGCGGCTTTTTCCCCAAGGCACCTGTACTGGGCCGGCCGATGATTGTTTATGACCATCCATGTAAACCTGTTGCCATAAGCTACTCCAATCATCATGTGCGTTGTTCGCAGATGACTTGAAGGTGTGGAGAGTAATCCGCACACTCAATGATTGTGATTTACTTCAGCAGGATCTCGACAGCCTCTCAACATGGTCTGCAGAGGTTAACCTTCCGATCAACCTCTGCTAAGTCGCAATTCATGAGGTTGGGTAACTGCGAGCACAGCCGAACGTACACAGTGGCTGATCAACGCTGCATCCCGCGTCTTTCGTGCGCGACCTCGGTGTGGCTCTCACGCTGCGACCTAAAGTCCATTGACAACACGAAGCGGCTGTACCAAAACAGCCTTCGGATGCTTTGGGCGCTCAGGCGCAGCTTCAGCACTTGGTCCGAAGAGATTGCCACTCGCCTCTTCGTCTCGATAATACGACCAATGATAGAGTACCCTACTCCCGCATATTGTCCCATCACGCTGGGCGAGGTAGAAAAGCTTGAGTGGGTGCAGCATGTAGCCACTAGGCTGATTCCCAACTTACGAGGTATGCCATATGAAGACCGATGTAAGAAACTAGGGCTGTACACCCTAGCTATCTTCGCGCTATGAGAGTTACCTAATCATGGACGGCACCGGATATTACATCTGAGCTGAATTACCCCATGTTGAGACAACTGCTTCATCTGACGCACACCGAAGCATGCACGCGAGGACACCGGTACAAACCTTTTCTCGGCTACCGCAGTTGAAGCGGGTAGCTCACCAACTCGTTTCACGAACCGTCTACGTGGTGAATATCCTGCGAACAACCTGCCGCAGCCGGGTAATAGAGGCGAACTTCAAGTGGTCGAATTTAAGAAGGCTCTTAGACAACACTTTGCAGAGGCAAAGATATAAGAGCGGAACGATAATTAATCGCCTTAAATGTCCAAGAGCTACAATTGATGCAGCTTACCACAGCGGTTATGCTCTTACTTCGTCTGCTTCTGAATCAGTATCAGTATCAGTATTATAAATATATTTACATGAAGTGTGTATCAAGAGCATAAAGTCAACCAAGTAGATATTCAAAATGGCCACCGTCGTTTTGCTTGCAGAGCAGTATTCTCCCGATGCTATTGCCTAGCACTTTCTGTAAAGTGTCCACCGATATACGGCGACATTCGATAAAGATGCTCAGTTTCAGTTCCTTCAGCCTGCAGCTGTGGAATGGCACGGGTCCGGATTTATTTGTAGGAGAATTCTAGCAAATGTAAACCGTCAGTTCTGTTAATAAATCAACGTACCCGTCATAAACGTCAACGAATTAGATGTTCAAAATATCCGCCATCATTTTGTTTGCACAGCAGTATTCACCGGATGCTATTAGCTAGCACTTCCTGCAACGTGTCCAACCATATACCGCGACATTCGTTGACGATGTTCCGTTGCAGTTCCTCCAGACAAGTTGGTCTGGTTTTATACACTCGGCATTTCAAGTACCCCCATAGGAAGAAATCCAGTGGGTTCAAATCAGGAGACCGTGCAGGCCAATCAATAGGTCCTCCACGACCGATCCAGCGGTTACCAAATGTTTCGTTAAGGTAATCACGTACCGTTTGTGCAGAATGGGCAGGCGCACCATCCTGATGCCACCAAACGGTACTCAATAAGCCTTCTAGCTGCAGCTATGAATTGACCATGGACTTCAACATTTCTTTGTACGAAGATGCTAACCAATTTGATGTATTAGTTTTGTTAAAATATTAAGTGCCCAGTCACCTACTTGGAAAAGCAAAATGGTCCGATAATTTTTCGCCCTGTCAACCCAGCTCATACCATGAGCTGTGCACCTTGTTGCACACGCGAAGCCATACCTTGTCATGGGTTGTAGGCAGCCCAAACATACCGCTTATCCGCGCCATGCAGACGGAAAAGAGCCTAAATTAACACCAGGTTTGTGAAACATTGATTCTGTTTCTGCTATCTACTGAGTTGCAACTTCATCCAAGCCATTCCGAACTGAAGGTTTCAGCCTGGTTAGAAGCTGTGCTTAGAGTGCAGTACTAATATCGTATAACAACAACATGCCGCCATGACTCAGTTGGTTTCTGTAATCTTTTAAAACTTCGCTTTTCGGTATATGAGCCTATGTGACTGATCGCCACACTTACTGCCAAATCACATCTGAGCAATGTGTTAGCGAACGCTCTAGTGTTATTTATGTTCGCTCAGTTCTCATATATATTAACCATTCCACCAGACAATGCTGGTTTTAATTCAGCTAATTCGTCGTGATCACACTCAATCAGCAGGCTTAGGCTAGTCTGGAAAAACACCAGACGACGGTGTTTCGCCCTTCTGGGTCTCGTCAGTAGTGCGCCTGCCAGCCGACCCCTGCCAGGTTCAGCCCCCATGACTTCTGGATGCCAACAGCTAATACCCTTCGCCATGGATGAAAACCGCAGACTTGCGTGATTGACATATAGCTCGCCGCCTCTTCCACTGCCATGCCAGTTACGAACTGTGCAGAGGGCAGTGGCTAGCCTCATGAGTTAGGACTTTCCGCACAGCGCCTCGGCACGGCCCAAAGATTTGAAAGCTATACGGGCAGGTTTGTATATTAATGATGAGTAGTGAGGACGTTTGGTATAATTCAGTCAATTATCTGGTTTTACATCCATTCCCTAACAAAATTTTACTTACTTTCCACTTGGTCACTTCCAAAACCTGCACATAGGGTCTCTCGCACGGGGCTTGGTTGTGTTAGTAACCAGAGCGTCATAACATGCACACAAATACTATGTACACATAAGTTTTACCATCTAGTGATCATGGGTGTGGTGCTGTATTTTGTTTTGCTACAGTCGCATTACTTATATTTTGCCGAAGTAGCAGACGCGCACAGGAGTTTGTAACCCTTGACTCTCATGCACCAGCTTTCACCAAGAATTCTAACAATCAAGGGTTTTTTCTTTTGGGGATACTTCCTGGTAGAAATGCATCGGCTTGAGATACATGTATGTATTTAGTAAAGACTAGCCCTCTGAGCTGTTTTCGCTACACACGACCAGAATTTTTAGTTCGGTTTCTGTTAACATTAAGCATATGTGTATCTAAGCACCGGCTTCTAGTTTTCGGTAACTGAGTGGGAAGATTTCGGAGCCTTTTCCAATGGAATTTCTTCCCAAACCGAGTTCAATTTTATGTCATTTTGCTGCTTTACAGGCGTCCTCGTATTGTTCACGGACCAGTCATTCTCGGTCCTTATGAAGGTACAGTGGTTTCTGGAGGAGAAGCATATTTGCAGTGCCTTGCTGAGGGCTTCCCTCCTCCCACGATACACTGGTATCGTTTACGTGACCCTCAGACAGAACTTCAACGGCTAGATCCGCGTAAATTTTTCGTAAACACAAATGATAAAGTTGGGAAATTAAGAATAACGCAAGAAGACTTTCCAGAGGTAAGTGAGCGCGTGTCTGGTATCGCATAACATCATTTAATCGAACACACAACTTACTTTCAGACAGTTAGCTAGTTAATCTACATGAATACCACAGTTAACTCATTACTTAATTAATTGTTCTTCATGCCTAATCGCTAGTTCCTAAAGTCTTGTCTTATGCTCAGATAATGTTAGCGAACTGCCGCCTTGGCGAGAACGTATGTTGCCAGGATATGCGTCGCGAATTCGTGGGTTGGAAATATCGTAAGCTAAGTGAATAGTCAATAGGAAATAGTCAACAAGTCGAGGAATATGATGTTGTTTATATTATTGAAATTTATAGCCGCGATAACATAAACGGTCATAGTAATGATAGCAATAGTGCTCACCATACATGAAGCTACCTCAATAGATATCACATATAACATCTGCACAGACTGCATCTTACTTTTGTGTGAGTAATACTTGGTTTGCCCTGCCTGTGCATATTTCTGGCCACACACATGGCTCATAGATTTAGGTTTTACCCCAAATCAAATGGCACTATGGTGGGGTTCGAGAATATTGCAAGCATTCAGGGTTATTTACCGTACGTACATTTCTCCTACTCCACGCGCGAAATGTTATCAAGTCTCTCCGGAAAAAGTTCACCAGGCGATTGCCCTCATTAGCATAAGGACGTAATCAGGCTTAGATCAAAGTAACTTTCTAGCTTATTACGAAATTCTGTTGCGACCTCACACAAGCTTATTGTGATTGGGAGCCTAGTACGCAGAACGGTCCACTTGACTATAAGGAAGTTATATTGCATATTTGTCCTTCAGCTTAGTTTAACTAACATTCGTCCCTTATTACTTGGCTACCGGGTAGAATAGTATCGTAATTCCAACCTAGGCAAATAAGCATAACTTTTCCGTTGAAACAGATTGCACAGCTGCATCAAGTTATGCTTTTTTGTGCGTAGCCAAACCAACTCGACCTCACACTGTTGGCCCCGTTCAAAATAGTTCTTCTTGGAATTCTTTCCCACTAAGAGTTTAGTTTAGTAATTATCGCAACGAGACTGGACCTTAACGTGATGCTATGGTTTGTGTGCCTCAGTGATCCACTGAGCTATGCTGGGTGGGATTTATTTGCACCTTCAGAGCCAGTCGTACCAGATTGGTCAATGGTTGGTGTTGTGTCGCTGATGATGCCTTCAC